>JANRGW010047078.1:0-14174 GCA_024733675.1 Psilopsiagon aymara
TAAACAGGGGAACTTTACATTGGATATGAGGAGGAAGTTCTGTACTGTAAGAGTGGTGAGGCACTGGAATGGGTTGCCCCAGAAAGTTTTGACTGCTCCATCCCTGGCGGTGTTTAAGCCCTGGTTGGACAGAGACTTGCCTGACATGGTTTAGTGGGAGGTGTCCTTGCCTGTGGGAGGCATTTGGAACTAGATGATCTTAAGGTCCTTTCCAACCCTAACTGTTCTATGATTCTATAATTTATTTGTTGTTTGGTTTATTTTTTGGCTTTTGGGTTTTTGGTTTGTTTTTTTTTTTTTTTTTCAGGGCACACTGGCTTAAATTACTATTACACATTACAACAGTTGTTTGCTAATATAATTATGGACAAAATTAGGATTTTACCTGAAAGCATAGCCAATGCATTGTTCAGATGATAAGACAGGTATTACTAAACTGATCTTGTCCTTACCAAAGAGCTGTACAAAATCAAAGTGCTTCTTTGACCTTTTCCTTTCTTATCTCCTATTTGTTTGAAAATGCACTTTAAAAAAGACATTAGACATTGCAAATGTTCATGACAAGATCTACAAAAAGCCGGTGGAGGATCCATTCCATTCATATTGGGACTTGCAATATAATACTTACATTAAATATTTTCTTTAGATTTACAGATACAGATTTTTTTCAGCAAGACTCCTGCAGAAATAGCAAATAGTTTTCATGATACGTGAGAAAGGTAATGTTCTTATACTTGTACAAGGCTGTGTGCTAGCTTGCACAACAAATCAATCTTTATGAAAAGCATAATTCCATTATTTGTCTTGTATGCTGTTTTCAAATCACTGAGTATGTAGTAGTGCAGGCTGTGGATTTTGTTAAAAATGCATTATATAATTATGTTTTCACTAACTTTAATAAAAAATCATACAAACTAGAACTATGGATTAATATTTTCAAAACCAGTATCATCAATTCACAGATGAAAATATCTGCTGTTTACTGAAAACACAATAAGTTTATTTGTGTCAAGTAGTGATTTTTTGACTAGTCAGAGACTCTACAGGATGATTAAAGGAATGGAATTACTGAGCCCTGTTGAAGATACCAAAGCAAAGCTCTCAACTGTAGCCTTCCTTATTAAAGTTGCCTGTATGTTCCAATATGATTTCTACTGGAAAATTTTGTTGAACTCTTCACATGGAAAAAAATGAAGGAAAGGAACAGGGTGAAAGATGAGAGAATACAGGAATATCTGGACTGGAAGAAAGTCCTGGGATTGGTTTTATCGTAGCATATGCGCGTCAACCACCTACATATGTTCAGTTTGGGTTGCATATCCCAAAGACCCAAACCAGAAGACAGAATAAGAAAGAAAACAGAAAGAGAAAAGGATTATAAAAGCTGAACAAGAAAAAAGCAGAACACATAAATCAAGGTCAGCCTGAAGGTTATTTTAAAGAAACAGTTTAGATGCAGATTCTTATTCTACACCAGGCCCAAGGCATCCAGAGTGCTTAGAGTTACATACAGTGTCCATTAGCAGCTGGCATTTCAGAAGAAAGAGTGAGAAGCTGCAAATAAGCAGTACAGAGTAACCACACTTTTCCCTAATCTATTAGCTTGATGCTGACTTCTATTCTGAAGCATGACCTTCAAGCACCAAAATATCCCTTGAAAAACTCACCTTTATTTTTTAACTCTGTCCCATAACCCACAGAAATACCCGTTTCTCTTTGAATCCTGCCTGGCTCTAACCTTCCATTATATACTTAGGTATTAAATACCACATGGCAACTATTCAACTTACAAGAAATCTTCTAAGTTTGTTGTTCTTTCAAAATTCAAAGGAGGAGATGAATAAGAAGAAGACAGGTTTTAAAAGTTATCGTAGTCTAGTGGCATGTTGTGCACTAGCATTCTTCTTAGCATCACTTATGCTCTCATTGTGGGTGCAGCTTACTTTTTGACCACTGAGCTCCCTGCTTAGAAGGAGTTCCACCCATATTGCCCAAGGGATGTTGAAAAAGCATGAAAAGCATGTTGAAATCCAGGCACAGACAGCATTTTTTACTTTTTAAAATAAAATAGGAAGTACTGCTTTTTATTACATTAAATTATCTTAAAATACATCCTGAACATTGTGATGCATAGAGATTATGCTCAAAATGTTTTGCTAGACATTTGCAGCATCTGCTCCCAGGTATGTGTATTTATGAACATATTTTCCCTCATGTTCATGAAGAATTTTACAATTGATGATTAATGCAGGCATGGCTCTCCTTACCCTCCTCCTGTCCTCTGAAATGTAAATGAAATTTTATTGTACTATCCACTAAATTGCCTGCGTTAAATATATTTGTGCAGTCATCATCTTGGTTTATAGGATTTTCGTCCCATTACCTGGAGCAATTCCCAGTTATTTGGTGGATGGCCAGAGGCTGGAGTTTGGGAGGAGAAAGGGAACACCAGCTGCCTTAGAAGATTCAGAGAAAAGGCATTTTTGCTTCACATGGTAAACCATAAAGTTGCTTAAAATAATTCAGAGATGGAAATTTATCTATATCACATTGCATAATCCTGCCTCATTTTAGAGGGCCAAGGAAATCTCTGAAGAGAGATCTAGAAAATCTCGACTGAAGAGTCAATGTAAAGTTTGGCACAGCAAGTAGTTAATTCCACTGTTATGAATATACTTCATCCTACTACTTTAAGTCTCTGCAGCATAAAAGACTCATTTACAGGTACAGTCTTGGAGAGCCAGCAACTTAAGACACCACAACAATGTCACTTGGTGTGTTGGAGGAGGTTAAAAGGAGGATTAAAAGCAGTCAGGCATGATATATTAAATGAATCCATGACTAACAGGGTCTGACAGCAAAGGGTTTTATTCTTTTCAACAGAATAGATCCCTAGAGCTGGAAGTTATTACTCCACTGTGCGTTTATCACCTTGGAATTTTTATAGTTATTTTTGACGAATTCACATTTTTGTAAAGACTCTTTTGACATTAAGCCAATTTTCACTTTTAATTAAAACCATAAATAACCTTAATTCTGTATTAAAAGGTTTATTGTTTCTTACTTATTGTTACTACCAGGAAATATTTCGAATACCAAAGCATGACGTTAGTTAGCAATTATAAGTTCTTAAAGGTTCAGTAACTATGTTGTACCTTGTAAACATTGTTCATTGCAAACTTTATCCGTGCTTTAAGTATCTGGCTTGATAGAAGCCACAATTTTTCTTTTCATTTTGAGGTGGTTTGGCTTATTTCCCCTTCCATATATCAATGTATCACAGGTGATCAATGCACATACGTAAATCCTTATTGAACAGGGATGAGAAATAAGCAATTTAAAGTTTAGAATGTGCTCTCACAGAGAGTCAAGCAAGGAGTAAAAAGGGCTAGGTCTGGCACATATGGAACGGAAAATAAGAAAAGTGAAATAGTGAATAAAATGCAGGAAGTAAAATCCCACAGAGTATTGCAATCTGGCATAATGATAGAAGGGAGATAACACATTATTTCACTTTCAAAGACAGTAATATTACAGTGCAGTTGAATAGCTATATTCAGGTCCATTTATGTCAGTTTCAGCTGACACATCGTGCACAAATTTTTCAGAATGCAAAGTCTTGATTGGCATTTACTCTACACGCCTGTAAAAGACAAGTGTCTGGGAAGCTGAGTTGCCCTTCTCAGATATGCAGGACAGGGCTCGCAGACCTCCTTTGGTAGTCCTACCTGTGGGAAGTGTGCACAGAAGCAAGGGAGCCAAGTCACTGCTTATAAGGTGAAAATCAATGCTCAATTACCTCGTTTCTGATACAGAAGTGGGCACTCAGGAGTTTAAAAGAAATTCCTCAAGATTACTACAGTGCAGTTTCTCAGAGGCTGAAAAGGAGTCTCTGCTGCCATGTCCTGCTTCAACAAACCACTGAATCAAAATGTACTCTTTCAGTTTGTATACTGTAGCCTTAAAAACTGCCACATAGTGCTTCCAGCGCTGCACAAAACAGCCTTTTGCAACTTTCTATGAATGGTTTTGTGCATAATTTTAAAACTTCTGAATGATAACTTGCTTTACACAGGGCTTTGTCTCAAAGTTTTGTCTATCCCTAAAACAGTTCATGCATGTTCCCCTTTTATCAGGACCAATTTCCTTTAAAATTAAAGCTTCCATTTTTATCCTCAATGACCTAAATAATCTAAGGAAATATTTCCAGGGATCAATAGCAGTTATGATGAAAAATGCTCAGGAAAAGAAATCATTCCCTTAGGTGACAACTCAGCTCTTGAAAGATGTGCTTACACAGAAACAACTGCTGACTCATGGACTTGACATCTACAGGGAACCAGTGTTGTGAAATGTCTCAGTATTTGGAAGTGTCTGGCATATGTAAATACAATTTCCACCTTATTCTCCAGTATGGCACATCTTACCCTCAGAATCCACCTTTCAGCTCAGACTGGCTACGTAAGCTGGATTTTGTATTACTGTGTATTTACAGAGTAGCAGAACTTGAAAAACTTTAAAAAAAAGTTTTGAAAAAATGTCTTTTAGTCGCCTCATTATGTATCTTTAGTGATTAATCACCACATCTGAAAATATAAAAAGCATTAAAGCACACAGCCTCATTAGGTCAATATCAGTTATATGAAACCCATAGGTATTATTTCCCATTAACAGTTTTTCCAATCAACAGCCTGATGTCAGCACAGGTACTTGAAGATGCATTGAAACCCCTAATATTAGAACACTGACTTCTCCACATAAGTTTTACACCAGCCAACACAGTAGAAAATTTACCTTTTTCCTTACTTGTTGGTCTTTGGAAGAATGGGCTTTCACATGCTTTCTCAGGGAACTTGGATCTGTGTATCGTTTTGTACATCCTGGAATCTGACACGCATAAGGTTTCTATGTCAAAAAGAAAAAGGATAAAGCAGCTGTTACATCACAAATTATTTTAACTCCAGATAACTCTTTTTGAACCTTGGGATGCTGAAAACCACATTATTACAGAACACAAATGTTGCACATTATTATAAGCAGAATGCTCAGTAATGTATTAGAAAGGAAAAGGAGGAAAGTAAGGCTTATCCGAAAGACAAAAGGAAAGCTTTCATTATGGCACCTGCTATTGTTACCTTTTATCGGTAATCAGTACAATAAATATTGCCAGTTATACTCACAATTCTTCCACCCTCAGAGCAATCTTTCACTTAATCAGAAATTACACTCTTTAGAGAATCAGGTAAAGACAGTGCAGTAAAGGCCCAGAGAGACTGTTTAGGATTACAGAAGAATCTGCTTCAGAAAAGAAGAACAAGAAAAAGGGTTAGTTTACTACATTTCAAAAAGAGCAAGCAAAAACCAAAGCAAGCACTGAAGACCAAAGTTTCAAAAATACTACACACAAAAATGCTAATTTTAATGTGAAGACCAACTCCTTTAGCTCACATTTTCTAAGGAAATGTCATTTTAGAAAGACTTCCAGATACCTTTGTATTTTTCTTAAAGCCCAACACATCTAACTCACCAAATACATTGAAATCTTTATGAGTATCTCCTTCTGCCTGTTTTAACCCATCGGTTTTCCCCAAAGACTAGTAGGTTCACAATACATAGTATTCAATAAACTTCAGGTCCAGCAGTTTGCTGAAATCAGCTATTTTGCAATTTAGATGTTTACGTTTCACAAATTATTTCTGCAAACACCTGTATAAATGATTAACTTACCAGCCATACTATTGACTATTTGAAATTGATTATTTAAGTTTTGTGGCTGACATTTAATTCAAATGGCATTGATCTCATTTTGTTTCTGGACATCTGCCCTTTGGAAACTGCTTGTCTTTGCCCAAACATCATCTTTGTTATGAAACAAAAGGTTTTAAACTAATCTCAGCTGGGATTCAAATTCATAAACACTTTGTTGGAATGAAAATTTTTAGATTTACAGAATTATTCTTCCTCTCTTGACTTTCCTGGTACATGCCCCAGCCTCAAATTTAGCTGAGTTTTTGTCAGAGAACCACCATTATTATCACAGATGGCTTCTGTGTCTTTTCATAGTGACTTCAGGTTCCTTAAAGACCACTGAAGTGAGAGAAAGTTACTGCCTTTAGCTGAGCAAAACCTATGGAGCTGCAGCCTTTTTATCAACTAGTTTGGCCCATCTTCATCCATGCTTCTGAAACACCTTAAGCTGCCTCACCAGACACTTCCCCCTCCTATCTCTAAGGTTATGGGCTACCTACTGACACCAAGCTGGATGAAAGGAGCACACGGTTTTATGTACAGGAGATTGCAATGTGACTTCTGCTTCCTTACAGTGTCCACGTGTGTCCTCTGGTGCTTGGCACGGTCGCTGGAGTTGCTGAATGCTTTCTGGCAGCCAGGGTGCTGACAAAGGTACGGCTTTTCACCCGTATGGCTCCTTAAGTGAATCTTGAGATTTTCCAGTCTGGAAAAGGCTTTCTCGCATCCCTCAAACTATAGAAGAGAAATAAAAACACACTCAGCAAACTGCAAGCACTGAGCAATAGGCTGAAAGGGCTTTCAGAAAACTCCAGCCTGCTATGGCTGGATGCTCCTCCAGAGCTGAGAAAACCTGGCTTCTCAGTGTGGGTATTATTGCAAGGTTTGAACCATTTAGATCATAACAATGTATTTATCCTCCCTGCACATGACTGAATGAGGAAACCGCACCCTAATTCTATTTTACACATGGGACACTGAGACCCAAAGAGTCTGGTCAGCTCAGAGAGATGCATTTCTCAGTCTGTCTGGGAAACATAGCCCTAACTGATTCTCCCAGTAGCAGACAGAAAGCAAAATGATGACTGCAAGGTTCCCAAGTCCTGTGCTAGCTTTCCTTACCTCAGCTCTAGGCTTGAGGATATTAGCAATTGAGCTGCATCTCTCAGGAGCAACCCAACCTACTAAGCAACAACAAAATCAGACAGAGAAATGTCAGTTTGCTCTACCTTGCTGATGATAATTCAGAAGTAAAATGATTTCTGAAATATTTAAAAATACATATATCTTGGAAATAGGAAAGAAATAATACAAATTCTTTTCTATTTGTCATATTTTTGACGATGTTTATATGAGAAGAAAACCTGTTTTTTGTCTATTATGTTACCATAGTATACTTTATCCTAAGGGAAACTAAAAACCATCAATTCTATTTGACACCAGCATTTTTATATGTCTTTGATTTCAATTATAACTTGAATATTTATGAATAATAATTAGAAGTATAGGCTTTTTTCATTCAATCAGTCAAGATCAGTTAATCCCATTAGTTTTAGCTGCTGCATATTCTACTGTGCAGCATCTAAAACAAACAGTGTATATCATGCTAGTCTGCAGATCTTGTATACTTACACAAAATAACAGTGCATTAACAGGAATGTCAAACATTTCTAAAGCTAACAAAATTTTTTCCACCATTTTTCTACCTATTAATTTTACTCAATGGAAAAGAAACAGGCCATTTTCCACTGATGATTGAATAATACAAATATATTTTATTATATATTATTCAGTGTGTGTATGTTTACAAAAGCACAGATAGGAAAACACTGACAGAATTCTGATTAAACTTAGCATGGCTGTCATGCAGACCTGCAACACCCTCAAAAACGAGGAAAAAAAGGATATGTCTTTCAATACTTAAGTACCATAAGTTTATAATTAATGCAAGAGAGAGTTACAACTTTGAAGAATAAAGTGTAATACACATATACCTGTATGAATATATAAATTAGCAATATTAAAATAAAGCTTAAGATTGAGAAAGGGGATGAATCACCCCCAATTGTATCGTAAGTGCAACTTCATCTTTCACATACAGCAAGTTCAGAAAATTTCTCATCGCACAAAGCATATTTATTTATATCCTATCCCTTTAACCACAGTAAACCTACAGTGCCTTTTAGATTAACCAGTTTCAATCACTGAATATTAATTTATGCTTGTACGTAGAGTGTTGCCTTTATGAAGGTTTACTACATAAGCAAAACATTGTTGCAAGAGTAAACATTTTTTTACTTTTAGGAAAATATCATTAGAAAATATTCCAGCAAAAATAAAAAAATAAAAATTTAGACAGATATCTCTTACAACTGCCTGGATAAAAATACCATGTTTTATTAGGAAAAAGTAAAGAGCAGAGTAATTATAAAAACCATGTGTGCTGAAAGACTGATATAACAAATAGCCTTTGAAAAATAAAACCATTTAAGAGCAGTTATGCTAAAATAACAAAGAAACCTACTGATTAGCCTATCTTATGTAGATAAGTTGTAATTTCTTACTAAATTCATAAAAGAACAACCATCTATTCTAATGACAGTAACTAGGCTGTATGCAAGGAGGAAATAAATTGTAGCATCTCAACTATCAAATTGTGTATTGCAGAAAAGGTCATTCTAGCAAAACACAGAAACTGCAAGCCTGTATTATCAGAAAGACCATCACAACAAACAGTTAAGGAATGTTTACATTAAAAGCCAGACTTTTTGAAGCCTTAGGAGTCTCAGATGCTTCAAACAAAATAAATAACAAGACATTATTTCCAAAAATGCAGAACATGCATTCTTTCCTGATAATCAAATTTCAATGAAGTATTCCAGACAAGACATGATTACCTACAGGGGAAAAAAGCCAGGTAGATGGTAGTTGAAATGGAATTCTTCATAGCATTTAAGTTATTAACTGTGGTAAAAGAGGAGAATGCAATGCCTTTATTACAAAGTACTCACTTAAGTACATGGCATGCATGGCAATCTGAAGTTTAACATTCCTAAACGTATTCCCAATTACACCATTGTTTTTGGAAGTATTAAGTAGAATTAATTATATAATGCTTTCCTAAACTGCAATACAGAAATTATAGTTACTGAGCTTTTATTTTTACAGTGGCATAAAAACTGAAAAGTCGGTCATAAAGAAAATTTCCTCTCTCGACTTCCTAAACTTAGGGGGATTTTTCCAAAACATATTCATTAGAGTGTCCACCTCCATATTTACTTTTCCTTTTTATAAGAATAATTGTCAAAAATTAGAAAAAATATATTTACAGTGAAAAGTTAAGCATCTCAATAAAAAGCAAAAGTAGTATTTTAAAACACTCATATTTTCATAGGTGTGCTGTTCCTAAAGTCAGAGACCATGTCCAGTGTACCAGGCAACCATCCTGTGAAACTGCAATATAATTACATAGATTTATAAAAAATAATGTGTGCATCATGCATAGCCCTGTTGGGAATTAGATGACAACCTTGATTATGAAATATATTTAGACCCTTACACTGTAAGAACAGCATGGTTCTGTGTCTGTATTTCAACTTTAATAGAAGATCTTCAGTGGTCAGTTTTCACTGTAAAAGGAACTGCTCTGAATATCTCAGTTGATCACCAGGGTAACAAAGACTGAAGACCTTGCTCTGCAAACATCTGTCCGAGATCTGATCCATTCACAGGAAAGTATCTAGTCTTTATTTTTAAAGTCAATGACAAGACAGCCCAGCTCCTTCTTAATCCAACTGTCCCCTAGTATTATTTGGTATTAAAAATCTTTACTTTTTCCTATCTGAATTTGTTTTGCTTCAGCACCCAAACTGTGCATTTTCTTTTGTCTTTTTCTTCTCTATTAATGTGGTAAGTAACATCTCAGATAACTTCTAGGTATTTTCTGTTATCAAGTCACTTAACTAAGTCCCAAATAATTTATGCATATAAAAATTATTTGCTTTCTCACTACAAACACTTCTTTTTCAGGTCTACTTTGAAATTTATTCTAACACCAAAACATATAAAATTAAATACTCACAGAAACATTGACATCTTGGCAGCTTTTAATATGACAGTGATGTTTAATCCAACATTATATTCCTGTCTTATTCTCATACTTTCACATGTATGCTTTTAATATTTTTTTTTTACTCAATTATACACAGTGATTCTCAAATATTTTTTAACATTAGTGCATTTGGGGGAGGATCATCTTTTATTTTTTAAGTGAAGGATAAGCCATTTGTGAGGAGGTGTTTACTGATACTATAATGAATACATTTCATTACATGTTCCCAGTCTAGTCTTTCTCTAAGGTTATGGGGACAGAGATGTTTCTCCTTTTTAAATTTGACTTGCTAAACATCAACTATCCTATAACCATCAAATTGCAACATCTGGCTTTCTGTAATCAAGAGGTAGCCTGTGTCCACAGGAAGCCTTAAAAACAGACCTGGGTACTTCGGTGACAGAACCTCCCCTCTCAACTTGAGGCTGTTTCCTCTTGTCCAATCACTTGTTACTTGGGAGAAGAGACCAACACACACCTCACTACATCCTCAGATAATTGTAGATATCTCCCTCCACATAAGGTTAAAAAATATCATATAGTTTAAACATGAAAAGCCTTGGAGAAACCTCCCAAACACGGAACAACAGACATTTCACCAGTGGTATTTTATATACCACTGATCCCCGTCAACACTGGGACAAAATTCAGCACAAGACCTGTAAACAGCATTATCCACCAAAGATTCCACACTTGAACTATATTTAAGATCTATTCATCAAAAAATAATTAATAAATAATATTGAACTATTTTTAAATATTCTGTGCTTATAATTTACAATTTAATACTTTTTTCAGTAAAATATAAATACAGAAATACAGTACTAGTTTTCTATTTTTTCCTTCTTCCATGCCAGACTGTAGAAGTAACAGCTTGATAAAACACGCTCCTCAAAGAACCGATATTTATGTGAGAAGAAAATTAAACAAGTGGGACACTGCAAAGGCAAAGGGCTCCAAGAAGTTCCATGTACCCTTCTATGTCTTCAGAAAGACAATTAAATAATTTGATAAAGCACATGCTGAACAACCCAGACTGGTATGAGTCTGCCTGCTTGAAGACAGTATAAAAAGTTGACTGTCTCATGCAGATGTACTATCCAGACATTGACCTGATCCCATTCACAACAGCCAGCTACTGTCTGAGATTACTTTGTCAAGTTATTTGACTTGCTTACTTTAGTAAGCATAAGCTGAAAACAAGCATGACAAATAAAAGTTTTAAATCTTAGACTTTGAAGAACTTACATTTTCTAGATGAAAATATAAGCCATTTCTGAATTTTAGGCAATGTATATATGCAAATAGAGAAAATGGTGCTCCTACAAAATACCAACGAAAATATAAATCAAAGTAGCATGTACATAAGGCCCCAAATTAAATCTTTGAATTGTCCAGTAGTATGTAGCATCTTGAAAAGGTTCATTAGCAGATAAAGGGCAAATTAATTATTTAACAATGTTTTATGTCTTCCTGTCAATTGATTTTGAATAGTGTGGCATGCTGACCAAGTAGGTTCTTCTGTGTCAGTACCAAGGCAGGTGGTGTGACAAGGACAAAGTATCTTTCCCCAGCTTTGCATTTATCACAAGAACAGATTTAAATGCTGTTCTTTTTATATGGCTTTCAAACAAGAACAATACATTGCAAACATTAATTAATAGTATTTTTAAAAGGTTTTCCCTTCCTCAACAGCATTAGCAGGGTGCTGCTGTGCGAGAGATGTAAGGGCTTTCAAAAAATTGAGAGTAAGGCCTCATACGAAAACCTTTCAAATAGCTTTTTATTCTCCCAGACTCTCCTGCCTGGCAATCTTGTGAACGACACATAATTAGTGTCAGGCATCATTCAAACTGCTAACATCAGGTGCTCACCAACAAGGAGGCTGCATGCTACAGATGAGATTTAAAAGCCCAGGTTCATTTCATGTAAAATAAGCACTCTGCTTTTAACCCTTAAAGTGTGTAAATGGGGAAAAATGTAGCATTCAGAGCAGCACTTCATTATAGAGCAACAATTTCTATCTGAACAGAACACATTTTGAGACATTGTGACTGAATGCTTGGGTAGATTCATGGTGCTTAGATAAGGCTGCACTTTCCTCAATGCTATGCCAAGGCTGTGATTTATTTTCTGATTTTATAGTTAAGCTTACAAAATGAAACAGTATCTTGGAATTCTTTGCTCCAGTAAATAATGACAGACTATGCTCATGTCTTGCACATGATTATGGTAGATGATTGTTTGCCCAACCATTCAATGAAAATTTGTTCCAAAGCTTATTGAAGTCAGTAAGTAATTACTCTCCTTTTATTTTCCTCTTAAAAAAGCAGGTTCCCTCCACTATAATATCCTCATTTCCAGTCTATCTGGTAGATTCCATTAAAATTTTACAATCCAGCATTGTGTAAATATAAATGCAAACAAAAGATAATTACAGACAAAGCCTAAAGTAAATTGTTAATTTATCTTCTTCGTACTTCCTACATCAAGCTAACAGGATTATTATTCTCAACAGATGTACACGACAGTTTCCATTATGAATCAGATGTAAGACTTACAGAACTAGTTGGTACTTCTGGCTATAAAGCTTTTGACTAAGGAGCACATAATGCTTTGTGTATGTGTGCAACAATAAAACAAGATCAATAAAGAATATCCTATCTGATTTCAGATTTCCAATACATATGTCTCCTTGGATATATTTTAAGTAAGAAGAGCTACATCCTGCTGCTGTAACTGAATAATAAATCAATGCAGAGCAGAAGTCACATTGGCTAACATATGAGAAATCAAATTGAGCAACTTCTTCAGGCAGACACAGAAGACAGGCTAGTCTCTGGCATTGCCTTTGAGCAAACTCACTCTATCTGGAACACTGTATACAGTGATTACTTGAGCTTAGATTACTTGAGCTTATCAATAAAATTTAATTTTAATCTCCTTTCCAAGGAGCCGGTATTTATAGTGAACACTCTGGTGTTGATTCTGACAGGACAACCAGGAACAGTGGATTAAGGATGCTACCAAATTGCAGTAAAGGTGAAAGAAGAAAATAGGTAAGGAACTGTTCCCAGTCACACTACTCTTCTATTGTGGGAGCTCTCTTTTCAGATGGCTATTTTAATTTATGTGTTCTTGATAAATATAGCATGCTCATTTCTCCTTTTCATTTCAATACTCTGGAGATCATACTTCTCACATTCTTGAAATCTACACCATACCATATATTCTTAATTTCTAGGTAAGAACATGCCCAAAACCACAAATACCTCATCTGAAATGAAGCACAATACATTGAATGTTATTTATCCCGTGAAATAGTGGTGTCAAGAGATTCATTCACCATGGAAATGCCTCTTGTTTCCATTAGTTCTAGTAAGTATGGTCACTTCAGCCTTGGAAGTTATTTCTGTTGCTGCAGAGAAGGTAAATATTATGACAAGACCCTTGAAAAGAAACTATCACTGAACACATCAGCTGCTACTGATTAAAAATCATATGGTACAGAAACCATTAGGAGAAGAACGTACAATTTGGGAATAATTTCACTGCATCCTTTTGGAAGACAGTGCACTTGATCTCCTTTTTTTTGTTGTTGTTGTTTTACCTTTTTCTTTCTCTGTGGCTTTTCTAAAAGATTGTCTCTGATCCTCTTGTAACTGAGGTCACCATCTGCATTCCTGCAGCTTTCACTAACAAGTTGACATAGTTCTAAAATTGTTCACTGCTGGGAACTACAGAAAAATCAGCCCCACCTGTGTGCCTGGCAAAATCTTGGAACACATTCTCATGGAAGGCATGCTAAGGTATATGAAAAACAATGAGGTGCCTGGTGACAGCCAGAATGGTTTCACTGAGGGGAAATCCTGCCTCACCAATCTGGTGGCCTTCTATGATGGGGCTACAGAATGGACGGACAGGGGTAGAGCAGTTGATGTCATCTACCTGGACTTGTGCAAAGCTTCAACACTTTCTCACATGACATCCTTGTCTCTAAATTGGAGAGACATCAATTTGATAGGTGGACCACTCAGTGGATGAAGAACTGGCTGGATGGCCACATGCAGAGAGTTGTGGTCAATAGCTCACTGTCCAGCTGGAGACCAGTAACGAGTGATGCCCCTCAGGGATGGCTGTTGGAATCGGTCTTGTTCAACATTGGTGACATGGACAGTGGGATTGAGTGCGCCCTCAGCAAGTTTGCTGATGACACCAAGCTGGGTGGTTCGGCAGACAGGCTGGAGGGAAGGAATGCCATCCAGAGGGACCTTGACACACTTGTGAGGTGGGCTGATGCCAACCTGATGAAGTT
>JANRGW010047081.1:0-38425 GCA_024733675.1 Psilopsiagon aymara
CCAGACCAAAATGTACTAAGCAGCAACCAAAACATTGGTGTTATCAACACTGTTCCCAAGCCAAAAGTCAAAAAAAACACAGCTCCACACCAGCTACCAAGAAGGAGAAAAACGGCTGCTACTGCCGAACCCAGGACAACATACCACCCAAAAATAAGTTAAATATAGACTTCTTCAAAGTAGAAAAACTAACTACTCTCCAAAAAAACCCAAACAAACAAAAAAAACCCACAAAAAAACAAAACCAGAAGAAAACAAAAAAAACACTAACAAAACACACACACACGCACACACAAGAAGAAAGCATGCACACACACAATAAAAAAAAACCCCAAAGAAAATAAAAAGACATTGCATCCAAGTGTTTAATGGTTGCTATCTAGTTGTATATTAGTTATACAATATTTAAAAAAAGTAATTAGCAAAACAGTCATCACCTCTTTATTTGATATCAGAGGGATTTTCTATTATACTATTATTCTACAGGTTTTACTAAAACAGCTGCCAAAGTAGGAAAAATCATCCTGTACTATTGAGCCACAATTATGAATCAGGCAGCAAATCAGTAAGAAGCTTAATGAAACCTTCTGTTGATGAGGGCTCGTAATAACTTCTCCTTGTGTAACTCATTTTGTATATCGATTCCTAGAGGAAAGCCTAAAATCAGTCCAATTTTTTCCATCAATAGCTTGAAAACATTTGAATTATAAGGTAATTCAAAGTATTGCTAAAAGACACCTGCAAGCATGAATCTTATTGTGTAACATTTTGGTGTATTAATGTGAACATTCGCCTCTGAGCAGTCTAGAGAAATCAGTTTGCTAGATATTTGGATTCCTTATTTTAAGTAGATCAACATATATTTTCTTCATGATCTATTACAATTTCTTAGAGAGGGTAGAAAATGATAACATCACAGTGAATTCTTTGTTTACTCAAGGATTTCCACACAGAAAAAATCTGAAGAAGGGAATTATAACAGTGAGAATATTTTTATACCAGCGTCTTTTGAAAGCTTGAATGCAGCATCCTGATGCGGTCAGGGAGGGAAGACACTGATCAAGTTTGCAAGGTTTTAAAATACAGGATTTGTCAGGAGATAATTTATATTTTAAAAGCTTGTAGTTTGTGCATATACACATTCATTATTGATGCACATTATTATTTAATAGGCAAAATACTGAAGACAATAAAGGACCTCTCACTCTGAGATAATTGCTTCAGAATTCCTTTTTTCTTGAAAAATTACATGCAAAGATTTAAAAGTTAATTTCATTTAAAATTTGATTGGGTTGTAAAAAAGAGTAACAGCAAGACAGGGAAAACTTTTTTTATACAATCAGTTTTTGTCCTTTAATGTCTTAAGCAAATGAGTTTAGAATACAGTTAATACTCATGTATTGGAGATAATGAATTGGAGATGAAACCTTTTTTGTGATTTTAATGGGAAATCTAAACTAAAAATAACAATAAACCCCCAAGATAGTCCTTGTGTTAGGATTACTTGCTTTTTTCTTTTATTTTCTAATGGACTGATGTTGAGGCACTTCTAGGACCTAGACCATCTGAGATTCAGATATTAAGAGGAAGAGTGAGGATTTATGTATGTAAGTTGGAAGAATAATACTATAACAAAAACTTAACATTACTGAAACTGTATCAAATAAGAATATAACAATTTCCCGGAGTCCTTCCTACTGGCCATTATAAGAATACTGGACATGCAGAAGCTTGAACATAGGTCACCAGCAGATCTTCAATGACCACCCTTATTAGGATAAAGTAAATCTGACTTCAAGAATCACAGAACCATATCAGATGCTGTGACTAAAAAGTGAAAGTCCTCATTTTAAATGCTGTTTTCTTGTTCAAGATTGCTAAATGAGGTTATATGGGTCTGTTGGAGGACTGCAGGGCAGCCTCTGTGAGGACAGAACAGGGCTGCCAGTTGCTGGACGCAGCCAGTTCCAACTGTATCCAACAGGGATATCAACCTGTTACATTAGTATATTATTCCCTGTGTATCCACCACAGGGAATGGCTGAACCCTTGCAAACAGGGTGGTAGTGCCTAGGGAAAGTCTGAGCAGGAAGGGAAAAGCCCTGGCCAGATGTGAGGGGTGAAGGGAAAGTATCAGTAAGAGCCCTGTGAGCCCCAAGGGGAGATGCGGTGAAGGGAGAGGAAGTGCTCTAAGTTCCCCAGCAGAGATTCCCCTGCAGCTCCTGGAGACAGCCATGGTGGAGCAGGTGAACATGACTGAAGGAAGGTGCAGCCCATGGGGAGCCCACACTGGAGCAGATTTATCCTGAAGTACTGCAGACCATGGGAAGGGCCACTGGAGGAGAGGACAGACATGTGGAGGAAGAAGCAGCAGAAAGGAGCTGTTATGGACAACACATAACTCCCTCTTCTCCATTCCCTGTTCCTCTTAGGGCAGGAAAGCAGAGAAGTCAAGCCTGGGAAGTAAGGGGCAAAGCGTTTTAGATTTTCATCTTTGTTTCTAATCATCAAAAATTATTTTAATTGGCACTTCAGGCTTATTAAGGAAATATAAGCAACACTTTGCAACAACTTTGTTAACATTTGCAGCTGTTATGTGCTCCATAACCCTGGTGTGGTGCAAGATAAATACTGTAAAGCAGAAAAAACCTTCAGAACCTTTCAAAAATAAATGTATATTAAATAAAGAGTCATACTTTATTGCCTTTGAGATTTTTATTGTCTTCTCTCCAGTTAACATTTATTCAGGAAGTCACTATAACTTAGAAAAACTGACACCATTTTACATTTAGTAACTTTTCATTGTTAATAAGGAAGAATGGATAAGCTACAAACAACTTATTTCTTCCAGAGTCAACATCACTCTACTGAAGTCACTGTCAGCCACAGGAGGACAAAGGCATCCAGAAAGGCCAGGAAGAATATTCCTCAGAAAAGATGAAAAGTTACACTTAGAATGTCAAACTTGACTTATTAAGTTGCAAATCTTCTTCAGCCTACTGAACACAACATACTCTATTCATACATTTGACATCTGCAAGTAGACGAGTCCATTCATCTTTAAGCTATCTAAATTTAGTCTCCGTGCATACCAAAAACTTAAGAGTCAAAGCTCCCCAAAGACATAAGCCAAAAGCTTCTGTGCTCACTAATGATTTAAATTTCTGTTCTAGACACTTAATGGAATCTCTTCTTCTAGTTCTTATAAAAAATAAGGAAAAGGTAAAAAAAATGAAATAAAATCTGTCCTCCCCTCACTAAACATAAGAACTTCTTATTTCTGCAGCAGCTAATGCCATTTATACTTCTCATTTCAATGCAAAAGTAATCAACTATGCACAAAGCAAGCCAAAGTGCCAAGAGACAGTAGTGATGAGAACAGAGTGCAATATCATATACGTTTATGTTCAAAGATGTACAGTATTAAAAGAGGAAAGGAAATCAGTATATTAACTTAAATAATTAGGTCTTTTGTTAATAGTACCATTGCACATGTGGATAATGACTAACTTTCTTATAATTTAGCAACCTGAATGAGTTTTATTGTTCTCAGACAGTCCCTGTTAATAGATTTGGTTTACGTGCTTTGACATGTTTTAACAAACAGCAATAAAAGTGGTCATTATCTGGTTGGGGCAATTGCTTCTTCTCCAGCTCCAAATCTAAAGTTAGATTACAGTTGGAATGTGTCTCCACCATTACCTGCATGTGCACAGTGATACAGCAAATGTGCACAGAAAGTGATCTGCACTGCAAACCACAAAACACGGGGCTCCAATCTGCAGTCGACAAGACTGCAGAGATGAGTACTGGTTGTTGGCTAGCAAATAGCCTGTTTGATCTCCTACATCACACATTACACTGAGCATGCTGCACATCACTGAAATGCTTCTAAGGTTTTTTTGCAAGGGAGTAATTCCTATCACTCTTCTGTCTCTGCTATATATAGGTACAAAGCCAAGAACAGCTTTGCTAGAGCTGCCTGTGAAACCACATCAAGAAAGGCATAATGTAAGCAGTGGGAATGCACACTGGAACTGTACATGCATTTATAAAAGCACACTTCAATTTGGTTGAATGCTTCAGTACATGAACAAATACAGGCATCTATACCTGACATCTTGCCAGATGAATTAAGAGGTTACTTCCTCCAAAATAAGTGATTTTGTATCTTCCATACTGTTCTTCCTCTGCACGTAGAGACAAGAAATGTAAATTTACTAATGAAGCTTTGAACAAAATTACAAACAGCACATATGACAAATCAAAGCCATTCCTCTCTAGCCATTGCTTTTTCCTATTATTTTTGAAACATTTTATACATCACGATAAGTAAATTCTTCAGAAGTTATGTTTTTGTTGGGATTAAATAAGTTTACTCTTGAAACTTGAAACATTTTAGCATGATCTTATCTCAAGTTAAAAGGAAAAATATTTCTAACTCATGTAAACTGAGAATATGTTGCATTTCTGACCATGGGTTTTGCTTTCTTTCTTTCTGGTAGGCTCACTAAATTCAGATACTGATGGTGTCTTGTGAATTTATATAATAATTGTTAAAAGTTCCTGCAGAACAATCAATTTGTCTCCTGCTGTTTATCTAGTTCAACATTAATTAGTAATATTTTATTTCACTCCTCCCACATGCTCATGAAAAGGAGAGATCATCATTCAATTCCTGAACAATGATTAGGTGTGCTTCATAAAACTGCATTTTTCTTGAACTGTTTCTCCCAGAAAAACCTATATAAATAAATGACAAAAATGAGGGAGTATATAATAGATCCTTAAAAAGACAATTCTTGAAAAAAAATGTGGAAGAGTGGAAGAAAAAAACAACACAGATTTATAGTATATAAACATTATTTTTTCAGAGAGATCTATTGGTATGACACCTATTAATGCTATTCTTGGGCTCTTTACAGGTATAATCTAGGCAGTGTGGTCACTATGCAATTAAGCTCTATCCTGAAAACATCAAATTAACTCGATGTGTTTCTCACAGGAGTTCTCACTAAGGAGTTCAACAAGGATGTTTGCTTCATGATCTTAATGGAAGCATATTATTGACTGCTTTAATAGCTGGAACATATTCCTTCTTAGATTCTGAAATGAATAATATATTTTTCAGGTGATTACAATTACCCAGTGTTAGACTCTGTACGCGTGTAGCAGTATTTTCAAACCATGTATATCCAATTTTCTGGACTCTTTAGTTCTAGGAGTACTTTTAAGGTACAAAAATATAAGCAATTTCTTTATGTAGAATGAAAGATGAATTTTGAGAGAGGAGAGTTTAGAATCTACTTGTATAATTTCTTCTTAGATTTTCTTACATAAGCAACAAAGGAACACAGAAAGAGCAGAGATTGAGTCAGAGAGATAACACAGAAAATAAAATACCCACAAACTACTCCTATTCCAAAGTGTTTCAAAATTATTCCTACTTCTTGCAAACACAGAAATAGGGGCCAATCTTCTTGCATTAAAATTGTTCCCTGGGAACACATTTCCTTTGATTTATTTTCTTTCATTTTCTATTGGTAGAACATATTTGTTGTTTCCAAAGAATAGCTAAGAAATATTCTGTAGAATCTCTCTCATCCTGAGCTAGCAGGCAGCGCATCTCTCTGTTTTTTCTTTAAGACTTTTGTAAAAGATGCTGAAGACACCTTGACACTAGCAGTCTTAATTTATCTGGTCACTTTAATCTCTCTCCTAGAGGAAGAAAGGGTAATACAAGGTACATGAAAAGATTCCTTTCCATAATTATTTCTCCATAAGCCAAACTGGAGTGCTATTCTACAGATACTGTATATTAAAAAGTGACATGCACTACTCAGGTTAAGGTTATGAACATAAGCAGAACTTTATTCACAGCTACAGCTTAACAAATCATGCCAAGAAAGTAAACACCTCTTCATAACCCAAAACCGCTGTACCCCCATCCCTTCATCCCTCAGTGACCCACATGCATTCACACATTAAAGAAAATCTTAGCCTGCCATTTTTCAGTCTGGAACACTAAGTTTTAGCAGTAGCTGACCACCAGCCACACACATATATATATAGCAGTGACTGAAACCAGAAAGCCTTTTTTGCTCCATAATATACTAACAATTCATCATGCTTTCAAAGGAACAATGAAAAAATAATTTCACAGAATTGCTACTGAGGGCATACTGAAAGTGGTGAATACTCCCAGAATATACACACGTGACTATATTTATAGTTATAGCTAAGTTTACACCAGCAGTTCCACTCTAGTAAGTCATCTTCTGATGCTTCATCACAATAATAATGAAAAAACACTTCAAGATCTGAACTTCTGAACAAACCAAAAGAAATCTCCCCTCATCTTCTTAAGTACCATACTCAAGAAGAAGGATTAGAAAAAAGCACATGCTTCTCCACCCTCCCCTGGCCACAGTGGCAGATGGCAATGGATTGGGTCCAGGAAAGAAAAGAACTGTACTGGCAGGGAACCCAGAACAGGGTATCTATATCACCTACCTGGCCAGAAACTATCCCACCCCTTCCTGCCACAAGTAAGCTGCTTCTGCGTCCCAAGGGAGATGTGGTGTTTCTTTACCACTGGAGTTGTCAGAGTAATGTAGGCAGTTTACAAAAGCAGTGAATGAGAACCTGAGAGAAAAGATAATTTGCTATAGCTTTAAGTCATTCACCTAATAAAACTCAACAAGTTACAGCATGTGTTTGGTAACCCACTGCCTGTCATTGAAGACATAGTAGCTCTCATCTTTAATACACAGTTGACATTGTAAATAGCTGGGTTTCATCCAACACTGATTCTTTTTCTATTTAGGGTGCCATTGCATGAGACTGCAAGTCTCCTGTCTATTAGATCTTATAACTTGGATCAAGGAAGCTAATATTTTAGCTACCAGTAGTTCTCAGGTTCCTTTCTGCGCGTGACAACTCTTTTTTTAAAGCAATTTACCTAACTCTCCTGAGAAGATGAAATGATTTGCCTCAATAATCTTTTCCTCACTTAACAAGCTGTTAGTGTCTATCTGGACATTGTGTTTCTCATCTTTCATCTAGGAAGAAAATGAATAGAAATAAATAAGAACGCGTTTGCATGTGTGTGTGTATATATACACACTGGACAATTCACAAGAAGCTCTGGCTGCTGTACAGGACATTCCTGGCACTATGTGTTTAATCAAGCATTTACTAAATGGCATATAATATATAGCTTTCTTATGCTGCATTGTTTTTTTTGTTTTTTTTTGGTACAGCACTGATTAGACTGTTAATACATTTGTATGTGATAGATATCAGACATACTTGTCTGAAGAGTCCTAATGATTAAGCAGATTCAACGCATGCAGTTTGTCTACTTTTGTTTTTGCAGTTGCACATCTAAACTTCATTAATATCTGACAAAAGACACAATGTACTTCTCATAATCACAGTGCAAATCTGTGTTAAATACAAATAATTCCATAACTTCAAGCTTAGATATATTTTTAAATAAAAAAAATCCAACTAAGAAATAACAACCATTTTGCTGACAGAATCAGAAGATTAGCCATAAAATTGAGGTTTTAACAGGAGGATCAATCCTGATACATGTTTTTGACATGAAATATTGCTTGGTTCTGCTTCTTGGGAAATAACAAATTCACTGAGGTGCTACATTAATCAGACCACTCACGACAGCTTAAATATATATCTCCTTAAATGAAACTCATTGCTTTTACAGGCACATAATACCATTCCTCTGTCAGCTTTTAAAATCAGTCTTTAAGCTCTAAGGAAGAAGCAGGTGTCACAGGCAGATTTCTTATTGAATATTCATTGTGTTGCCTGCAGTATTTTGAAACCAATATCCACTCTAAGAAAAGGCAGGGAGAGATGCAGAATATTGCCCTCCTCAGAGGACTTACTCTAAGGAATAATGATCTGCATAGCAGGAGGTACTGATTTTTAAAAGTAGTTTCATAGAGAGGAAAAAAATGGCGGTTAACTCCTTATTTTAGCAGGAAACTTAAAACCCCCCTGTATCATAAATTAACATATTTAGTGAAAAACTATGAAATCATATAGAAAAATAAAGGGAGAACTATATCTGAAATCCACAGTTAATCATTCATTCATATATTCTTTGACACACATTTCTAAGTACTATCTCTTCTTTGCTGTTGATCTTTTAAAAACAGGATGGCTGTACTTCACAACCCCAGATCAAACAAACAATGAAATATTTTGTGAGCTGAGATAAAGCTGATTCATGAATTATCCTTAAGATGTTGGCACTTCAACCTATTTAGCTTATCTCAAACCCTTGACAACAGCAATTGGTATAACCCATAACTAAAAATTGATGGCTTTTGTATTATGGCTTAGCAAGTGCTTAGAGATCCTGGATCTCCAATTCTTAAACACAAAGAAGTTATTATCAGCATTGTTCTTTTAAGAAGACTCCTCATAGAGCAGGCAATTCAGTCGTTTTCTTCTTCACAGACACACTGAACATAAAACCTAACCCTCACAGAAATTAGCTTAACCTGATGTGTATAACCTAATGAATGCAGATGGATTGCTACTGTTGACCTCAAGATAGACTGTGTTCCAGATGAAGCAACATTCCCAAGCTAAAACCTGTGAATCAAACCCAACTTGCAAGATGAGCAAGGGTTTTTTTTGTCACAGGAGCCAAAACAACTGGCAAACGTTGGAAGTGATGGAATGAAAAACTTCCCAGAAACCAGGACAAGACTGCAGAACCATATGTTCCAGTAAGGTATTGATATTTGCTGAAATAGAAAGAAGACTGAAAGAAGTCTCCAAGAGAGGACTTGGAATGTCTTCCACTGTTTTTTCCTAACCATTTTTTTGTCCTTTTCCTCTATTGACCATAATTAGTTAGCCATATGAGACTGGGTTCACATGACCACCATTGTCAGCCATGTGAGCCAATATTAAGAGGCTATTCTGCTGAAAGAAGACTATACTACAGTTAAGAAAGATTTCAGATAGGCTGTCTCTAGTTTATTATTATCTACTTTTTAGGTGATGGTGTGTTTTCTCTCTCCTTTTCCTGAGGAATTTCCCTCCTTTTATACCTTTTGTAGGATGTGTCTCAGAATATGCTATAGTAGTCACTGCTCATCTCCTGTTGAGCAGCAGATTGGTATGAACTCCACATTTAAGTGAAGTGGCCAACTGAACTATGTTGCATTCGTAATGAAATGGATAATTTTGGTACTATGCCAATTTTATTGCTTTGTCCTATTAGCAGTATTAGGTTTCAGATTTTTCCAGGGTTATGTGGTAGCTTAGTAAAGTTTTGAGTATCTGAATTTTTAGGTTAGAGAGTAGCAGTTCCTTAGTACAGCTGCTTTCTTATGAATCCTAGCCCTGTGTGCAGCTTCCGGGGGGCCTACAGACTCTCTCAAATCCTTTTAAAGGTGTCTATCTGTCTGCATCACCAAGTTCCTAAATGTGTTTTATGGTTTTGTTCTTTTAGCACGGCTACATTCTTGTTTCAGTGGTAGAGCGGCAATTAAATCCCTTAGGTTTCTTGGAAAATCCAATTTAGGAAGTGTTACAAACTTCAGTGAGCTAAGTTGAGCTTTGAAGTAAAATCTCTTACTTGTGATTTGCAGTTAAGAATGTCTGAGATCTACATGCATGTCTAGCTAAGTCAACTTCATTGCAAACTGCATCATCTCCAGAATTATGCTGATGGAAGGTTGTTTCTGTGGTTTTTAAAATATGCAGAATTACTTTAATTGCTGCATATCATTTCATCTGCATATCTTAGCTTTTAAAACAGGTAAAAATCAGGTGTGGTAGGCAAAAAATCTTAATGCAGTCAGCGATATTCAAGAAGAATAAGAAACATTACATTGTTTTTTTCAGAGCTGTGAAAAAGGCAATTTAATACTGTAACACTGACAAATGTTTATATTTTAAAGTGTGCATAGAAAACTGAAACTGAATGTTGCAGAAACATTTTCTAATTTGGAGAGCATGAAGTCTTCAACACCTTTGCACTACAGTGGTTTATATAGTGTATTTTCATATTGAGTATATGTATATACTAAATTCGATTTTCTCTTTAAACAAACTCATATTGTGCAAGTAATTCTCTGGAGAAACAGTGTAAGATTTTTTTATATATGTTATTTTCCATTGTGCTATATTTTGACAGGTCAAAGCTCATAAACCACAGTACAGCTTTTCTCAGTGACGAGATTTAATATTTCAGATTCAGTGCTATTTATTTGCAATTACTCATTTTCACAAGAGACTGATGAATAATGTTCTAATGTTGAGAATTTGTTGAAAAACTGTGCTCTTTCAAGGTGATGTTCCCATCTATCGTTTTTTTTCAGTAATGGAATTATTATTAACAAAGCTTATTTGAAAGTACTCATCTTCTTCCTTTATTCTCAAGGTAGTTGAAGGCAAATAGTTTTTACAATAGATGTTTTCACCCTAACCCAAAGTATTAAATCTTATGGAGAGAAAAAAAGGGAAAATGGAATGCTTACAAGTTATTTTCATAGCAGAAAAACTCCATAGAAAGACAAGAAAAACCTAGGAGACAAGCTATTTTGAAAGGCACTATTTCAGCTTATAGCTCTTTGGCAGAACAGGTCTCAGCAGGCACAACTAAATGAGAAAACTTTTCTTTGAAGGCAAATGGTCAAAAATAGGCATTCCTATTTAACACATTAATGAAAGCCTTTTCACAAGACTTCAGGGAGTTAAAGTACACAGGGAATTTGAATGGACTATTATATACAACAAAAGCACATAATAATTTGATAGAATCAAAGAGTAATGTAGAAGGGACCTTCAGAGATGTCTAGTCCAAACCTCTGTTCAAAGCAAGCTTATTTTAATCAAGTTGATCAGTCTTTTCCTGTCAAGCCTTGAATATCTCCATGGATGGAATTTTCAGTGTCGCTGGGCACCTTCTGCCGTTTTTTGTTCCTTCTCATGGTGAAAAAGATCATCCTCTAGATAGAGTCAGAAATTTCCTGTGTTCCAACTTGCTCCCATTGCCACCCTTCTTTCCACTGCATAATTCTGAGAAAAGTCTGGATCCTTCTTCACAACATACTCCAGTTGCAGGGAGTTTTAAGGAGGAATAAGCTCTCCCTTGAGCCTCTTGAAGTTGAAGAAGTTCAATTTAGTGCCGTTCTTTGTACATTATGAAATTCAGTACCTATTTGTCTTGGTGTCATCTGCTGGATGTACTCTGGTATGTCAGTGTCTTTTACATACTGGAGAGTCTTCAAAGAAATACAGGGCAAGCAAAAGGAGAGAATTGCTTTTCTGGACCTGCTGGCCAAACTTTTGCTGGTAAAAACCAGGATGTTCTTGGGCTTCCCTGCTCCAGAGTGACACTTGAAACTCCTCTTAATCTTGCTGTCTGCCAGGGCCAAATGCATTTTTCTGAAAAGCTTCTTTCTAATGATTTATCTAGAAATATTTTAAGAATCTTGGTTTTTAACCTTATTTCTGTAAACTAAGCACACAATGTTACTTTTATCTGTTTAGAAAGTATAAGTCTTCCTAGATTATGAATTGACATTCTGGGAAGATTAGTTAGGTTTATACTTATAACTGAACATACATCCTTAGCCTGAAGTGATAGTTATTTATCTGTAACTACGGTTCTGACTGGTATGTTCATAATTAAATATTAAAAAATGCTTAATTGGAGCAAGTCAGGAGGAGGGCCATGATGATGATAAGGGGTTGGAGCACCTCCTATGTAAAGACAAGATAAGAAAGTTGGAACTGTTCAGCCTGGAGAAGAGAAGGCTGCATGGAGACCTCATATCAGCTTTCCAGTATCTGAAAGGAGCTTACAAGGATGCCGGGGAGGTATTCTTCATTAGGAACTGGAGTGATAGGACAAGGGGTAATAGGTTAAAACTTAAACAGGGGAAGTTCAGGTTTGATATAAGGAAGAAGTTCTTTACTGTGAGGGTGGTGAGGCACTGGAACAGATGGCCCAGAGAAGTGGTAAATGCCCCATCCCTGACAGTGTTCAAGGCCAGGTTGGACAGAGCCTTGGTGAACATGATCTAGAGTGAGGTGTCCCTGCCCATGGCAAGGGGGCTGGAAATCGGTGATCTTATAGTCCTTTCCAACCCTAACTATTCTATGATTCTATGTTTCATTACTGGGTATATATGATAAGAGTTAATATGATCATCAAGGTAACAAAAAGTCATGTCATAGCATTTCAATTTCCCTTTAAGGAGACCTAGCTGAGACCTAGGTCTTGTAGGACACCTAGCATACAAAGGTAAGATTTACATATACATACAGATTTATGTATGTTAGATATGTGAATCTAATCATATCCCAGGCTTTACAGTGTTCCAAGCAGTGGAGTACGCAAGCTACTGATGCAAAATCTGAAGACAGAAAAAGAAGAGAATAAGGAGTTATTCTGAGTTAGCAGAGCTTGTTTTCTTTGGAACAACTTCTGTTAATGAAAAATTAATAAAATGAGAGCATAGCAGCTCAGCATGCTCAGTGGTAATGTAACTGATGCCTGCAGCTCAGTTCCTGATGTGCTGGTTAGCTCTGAGTCTGCAGCTGATGGCATACATCAAGTGAGGCAGGAGAATTTTATCTCATACTTTGTAAAAATAAAAGTTATAGGAGAAAGAGTGATTCCTCTCTGCTGATTCTGTGCTGAAAGCTGTTACAGTTCTTGGCACTTTGCTCTTATCAGACTGCAATTATAAGATGCTATTGCATATTATTAGTGGCAGTGGCCATCAAATATGCACTAAAAGGACAAATAACATAAACAGGGCATTTGAAACTCTATTTTAACACATTGCAAGTTCATAGCTAGCAAAAAAGACTGTGATAGAGCTGGCAATTAAATGAAAGATTGAGTTCTTTCCAAGTGAAATGTAAGGGCTGAGGACAGAGAGGTCATTTGATAATCATAGAAGATAAGACTGAGAGCCACCTCAAGAAGTCATTGGCTCTAACTCACTCCTCCAAGACAGGGCCAAATCCTCACAAATTTCTTACCTAGTTTGCTCTTAAAAATTACCAGTAGTAGGAAATTCAGGAATCCCTCTGTTGGTTTTTATTTTTTGATTATTTTTTTTCAGCTACTATCTAAAATTAAGGTCCCTTCTTGAGTGAAAATGGAGAACATACAATGTCTTTTATTATGGAAGGTTTTTAGCACATAATGGGTACTGTTATCATTTCTACCTAGTCTTCAAATAAATCTCCTTTTATAACGCATCCATCTTTTTCTATAGATCTGATATTTCATGGCTAAGTGCTTGCATTTGCTAAAGATTATTCTCACCCAATGAAAATTTTCTCTTCCCATTATGGAATTTCCTCCTATATAACTCCTATATAAGGTATTGCTTCAATTAGTAACACCATTTCTGGCAGCACTGAAAGCACTTTGTGCAACTTTCTCCTAGCTCCTGAATTCATATGGCCTTCAAATTCAAGGAAAGTCCTTCATGATCTAGCTCATTAATAAAAGGATTTAAAGGCACTGAATACAGCATAGACACTTAGCTGATTTCCTTCAACACAATTTTTTAGTTTGTTTGACTGTCAACCTTTTTTAACTGCTCTGGTGATGTGTTTTCTACATTGTAACCCATTTTAAAACTTTACAGTGGTTTAACCAACATGTTTCTCAGAATATCAAAAGGCTGTCAAAAGCCTTGTTACACTGAAGAGGGATAGTGTCAAGATACTTTTTATTTAGAAGACCTGTTAAGATGGTATAGGAAAAAGTTAATCTTGATCTCATTCCTGCATTATCTTTCAGTTGCTCACAAAAAGTTGTTTGGAATATATACCCCAGGATCCTTCTGGATGCTGAAGAGCGACACTAAAAAAAAGGTTGCCACTGTTCTCACCTTTCCTCTCAGCATCTCCTTTCATGTGGTGATCAAGGAAGTAGATTGTAGGTAGCTTTTTGGGTTTTAAGATATTTAACTTTCTATTCACAACGCGTATTTTAAGTACTAAATCATTATTTCAGTTAAGCATGCTTATTTCTTGGTGCAGCTCTGTGCTATTGGGAGGGTTCTGTCTCTACCATGACTCCTTCTAGAATCATTCCCAGGAAAATCATCTGAAATAGGATGTGAAATAGAGCCAGACAGAATTTGGAGTGGCTCATAAAGACTGGAACTGTAGTGTGGAGTTCTGGCTCTGGCTTAAGAAGTAATTTTTGGCTGTACTTGATTTTTGCAAAGCAAAGACCACGTAAATAAAGACAAACTCCTTGAACTTTAGTTTTTTGCAATTTTCCATGTACTGACCACACACTCTTACATTATTTAGGTACTGTAATCCAGTTCTTCAGTGTGTTCAAAAATAGGTGTCTTTTTAAAAACAAAAAAACCCCACCTAGTTCTTAGGAGTTTAAACAAATGTATTTACATTTCATTTGTTTTAGGGAAGAAGTTCAAAATCTGTGCACTGAAGTGGAAAATGTATTTATGCTACTTTTAACTGAACTGCAGTATGCACTATTGAACCACAGACATCCTAGTTGTAGATATGTCTAGATGTTTAGATTCTGTAACCGTGGGGAACTCAAAATGGGAGTCATTCACTTGCCTAAAAAAAGGGACAGAAAAACACAGAGTTCCTGTTAGGAGCCTGTTCCCTATTTATTATTTAAGAGGCATTCAGGCCACACTAAATTTTTAACTGGCATAAGCTGTAAGCTTTAACATTGAAACAAAACTAGACATAGAGGAATATGCATGCTGTTTGTATATTGTATGTATTTAATCACTTCTCAGTTAGAAAGCTCTCAAATACATTTTGGATTGTGACCTTCCTTTTGTATGTCTTCAGAACTTGGCCTTTAACCACAAATAACTTAGGCTTTAATTAGTTTTTCATTTTATATTGTATCTTAGGAAAGCTACTTGAAACTACTGCCTCATCTAATCAAAGATGAATTAAGACAGTTGTTATTACACCTGTTCTAAAAAATAACCCAAGCAGTTTTACATAAGCGCTTTTTCAAGCAAGGAATTCAATAATTTTCCCTTCATTATGCATTTCATTGATTCTTTTACTCAGTAGTCTGCCCACTTTCACTGCTAGAGGACTGACCTGGAGGCTGCTAGAAACATGCATAATGGTTCTGTCCAAGCCAATACAGGAAATGCATGAAGTCTTAGACTCCAGCATTAGTAAAGCTATAAACTGAGTAAGTTAAGCTGTAGGAGAGCTGAGGAGTAGGACCATATGAAAGCCTGATATACTAACCTTTGCAGGGAAAGGGTTGCAGGGAGGAGGAAGGGGAGATGTGGTGGTTTAAAAGAATAAACAAGTAACCAGCTACTTACTGTTTTCAGTCTGTTCTACCTCTATCCTCTCCAAATTGAAATATAGAAGGAAGTCCACACAGAAGTTGAAAAACATATGTGTATCTGTGATGGTGTGAAGGAAGGCTCAGAGTTTTCTTCATGGAGCATACCAGGGGCCCAGTTACTTGCCATGAAAGTTAATGGCATCTGGTACATGAAGTGGTTTTCACAAAATACTGATGTTTGTGCCAGTGTGGTTCACTTACATCATGAGCTCTGAAAAACAAGCAGGTGTGTTTTCAACATACAGGATTACATCATAGTACAGTTTTACCTCTAAGCTAGTAGTGACAGATGATTATTTGAGGCAGACAGCATCAAGCTGAAGCAGGACTGTGCAATGAATTTTTGTACTACTCAACAGATTTGTGAATTTTGTACTGAGGATACCCTATGACAGAGAAAGAGTTTGAATAATAATCAGGCTACAACAGTGTGTAGAAGTGGTGACATGGTGACTTTCTCTTGAGTAGGAGGCAGTTGCCATGACTCTAGGTATCAGTGAGATGGGAGGAGGCAGGAGGGAGGCTCTGAACGCTAAATTTAAGCTGTTAAAAGCAGATAAAACTCCTGAGTGTAGTTCTGCCCCCCAAAAAGTGCTATAGGGAAGAAGGTATTCTGATCTCCTGATTTCAAAGGTAATAAAATAATTTGGAAAGATAAGAAGAAGGGATATGAAGATTAACAGAAGTTTAGAAGGTCTGCAAAAGAGGTTCAAAAGAGTGAATAAAGATACATAGAAGTAGTAACATTTAGCCTGGATAAAGATCTGAGGGAATGCATTTAAATAGCTATATCCAAAACAAGAGAGAGATTATGGACAATGACGACTCATTATTGATTATAAAATGAGGTGGAAAGTATCAAATGAAATGATGAGATGTTTTAAAATGAACAAAAGGGAGTACTGTTTCAAGTCATGTTTAATAAAGCTGTGGAATTCTGTGCCAAAGGATGTTGTGGATGCCAAAGTATAAATTAGTTTAAAAACAATTAGGGAAATTCATGGAAGAACTTCAATACTTACTAAACACACAGATAAGGATAAAACCACTAAGTAAGAATCTAAACTACGGGATTATATGTTATTGTATCATGGAAATACCTTGACCTAGATGAATTTTGGCCTCTGAGCAAAGCAGCAGGAAATTTTGAGGAACAGGTTTTCTCTAAAAAGTCTAATCTTGCTAACAGTTGGATCTCATGGAGCAATGTACTGCTACTCCTTCACAGAACCACCATCTCAATGTTAAGAATGCAGTGAACTGCTTGCCTGAAAGGGTTGAGAACATTTGCATAAAGCCCAGCTGTAGACCGTTCCCTAGCAATGTCCTTCTGTGGTAGATACTGTGTCCAATATTGCTTGATATACTCATTAATGAGCTGGATGATGGGACAGATTGCACCCTCAGCAAACTTGCAGATGATCCTAAACTGTGTGGAATGCTTGATAGACCTACCAGATGGTTGTGCAGCTCTCCAGAAGTGCCTTGATATGCTGGAGAAATGGGCAGGGGTGTTTTTCATGAAGTTCAACAAGTCCTGCACCAGGGAAAGAATAACTGGAAGCCCCATTGCAGGCTGAAGGCTGGCCTGCTGGAAAGCAGCTTGGCACCCTGGTGAATACCACACTGACCATGAGCCAAAAATGTGCCTTCATGGCAAAGAAATCCATCAGCCTGAGGCCTAGAATAAGCTAATGCAGGCGCTTGTAGTGAGGAGGGATACAGGATATGGGAAGCAACAAGAAAATAAAAAAGGAAACACATCTATAGAGCTCTGCTTCTCTAAAGACATTTACTTCTTTGTGCACCCTCTAAAATACCATGACAAAACCTCTAGGTGTGAGTACTTGAATTTGCATATACTTCATGTACATTCATGCATGTACTGCATGAATTTTCATTCTCCTTGAAGTCAGGGTGGGTCACTGCTATCCATGTTCCCCATCCTCTACATTTACTTTGTAACATTTGCAGCTGTGTTATGAGTGGATGAGTATGCCCCATTTTAATACAACCCTCTACTGCACATTTGCAAGTGCAGTAATCATTGCATTAAAACTGATTTGCTTCTATGAAATAGTCCTCCAGGATCATATTGTTACTTGTATCCTGGAGGGCTGTCTGATATTCATTAATATTCATATTCTCCTTTTATCACAATGCTCTCTTAATTGCTAATTAGGTCCCATATTCCACGGCCTAAAGGATACCCTAAGCAGTTTTTCTGCTTAGTTCTTTAACCTAGATTAAAGATACATTGTCTATAATCCATTTTTCACTTTACACGAGAACAATATTCATCTGTTGTTCCTCCTCCAGTCAGTCACCTCCACCTTATGGTCTGTGGTGGATAACTTTTGCTTTTGTGACAAATTCTCTTTTGTTCTTTTTTTTTAATCCCTCCTGGGAAGAGCTTTACTCGCCCTGGCAATGAAATCTGGAGAGGGACCCAATCTCATTTGCTTGATTCACAGTGTAAATCTCTCTGAGTGAAAGGACATGTTTTACTCAGAAAAAGGTGGAGGATTAATTTTCAGAGTCTTTCACTGGAACATGCTTTTCAGAGACAGAGGCTTGACAAACAAACAAGAACTAAATCTCAGGGAGGAGCTGAAATGATGTTTGGAGAATCAAACATAATACAGTCAAGCATCATCTATGGTTGCCAAGGGAACCAGATTTGGGATCCTGTCAGCAAGATTCTTCAAAATCATCAAAGGAGACACCACTGATGTCTGCCAGTTAAGCCACCTACTGCTGTAAAGATCAATTGCTTGCTCCTTTTCTCAGGAGTAGTCAATATATTCGTTTTCTAAGGGAAAGAGAAATACTACCAGAAAATCATTGTTTCTGCAAGGTGGCTGTGATTCCATCTGTCCCAGCTAGCAGCATCTATACTCCCACCAGAGCAGCACTGAGTGAACAGACACAACACTTGCTCTGCAAAGCTTTATGTTCTGAAAGTATTCAGGTTATGTGCCTGACAGTGTAATATTTTATGTGTCAAAAAACGTCATTGGTATGGTCTCCAGCTCCATAGGTCACTGCTGATTTCCCCTGATCCCATCTGCCTTTCTCTTAGAACTGTGTATGTATTTAAAACTCCATATGCTTAGTATTTAAAAAAAAATTATGTGGGAACCTTGCTTTTTTTGTTGTTAGCTATGCTTAGGTTAGTTAGCTGTGCTTGAACTAAATCTGCCCAGTTGCTACCATCTAGTGACCTATTCTGCTGTTGTCTTCATTTCTGTCACTCATTCAACTTCCCAGAACGCTGTCTCACTAACCTGCTCATCAACCACTGCTCTTAATGCCAATTTTCCTTTCCACTCTTTGTGTTTTCTCTCTTCTCACAGCTTTTCTTTTACCAATAATTTTCTGTTTTTTTTCTTTCTCACCTTTCTTTACTATTAGTATATTTAGTACTTCTTGATGGTTGTGATAGGTGGCAGTAAGCAATGAACTGAAAAGAGGACAAAGGGAAGGTGAAAAGAAGTGCTATGTAAGTTTTCAGAGTGGTAATTTGACTGTAGAAAGCTTAAGCAGGGGTTTGTACTGACAGATTTTGAAATGTTTTACAAATACAGACAGGAAAAAGTGATATGTGAGCGCAGGTAGTTTGGGACCAGGATAGTGTGGTACAAAACGTTTATTTTTAGTACAAACACTTGGGTAAAATTCCTTCAAGTGATCAGACAAAGAATAGCTTGAACTGAATGTCTTCTCTTTTAGGACAACTTAGATGTACGTCTTCAGTTATAATGGAACAGTTAATTTTTTGTAAATCACTTAAATAACTTGAAAATATCCTGGGATGACTTTATAGTCTGCTGGTCAGAATAGTAAGTGCACTCCTATGGGAAGATATCCCTCCTGATGTGAATATTTTCATTATTTTTACTAAGTGAAGTAGCGATGATGAGCAATTGAGATGTTTAGCCATTAGCTTGTCTTACTCTCTTATCTTCTGTGATTGCCCTCAAAATGGTCTCCTGAAAGAAGAGACATCACCTGTCCTCAAGCAGAAGGGAGATTAGCCCTGATTTTACATTTCTGTATGAGTGTTCAAACATAGAATCTACTGAAGAGTTCTACTTCTGCCCTTCTGGCATGTACAGGAAGCTAGTTCTGCAAAAAAACAAACAACAAAACAAAAGTTTTTAGGATGACTTGACAATTGACAAATTCTTTTCCGGAGTTGCAAACTGAGTATGAAATAAAGATTGGCTCTGAAGCTTTGTGAGTTCCAAAATCCACTTTTTGGATATGTGGGGACAAATTTGCAATTACAAAAGAAAAAAAAAAAAAAAAAAGGAAGCAAAGCAGAAAAGCATACATTGTACCTTGCCCAGCTAGCACAAGTGTCACTCTTTCATAACTCCATTTTGAAATGCTAACTGTTCTTGGGAATAAAGCGATGGGAAGAGATTTGCCTTCACTTCTTTTTATCTGTCTTTTCTGCACTTGGTCTGTGTAAGTGCTGACAGCAAGGACGCTTTGCTATAAGGAGTCTGAAGCTGTTCTGTTATACAGCCTTAAACAAGGTGCCTTTTCTCTGCTTTCTCTCGATCTGCTCCTTCCCTGCAGAGATTGAGAGAGGATGAATGAATGCTCCAGACTTCACGATTCTGGATTCCAAAAGGATGCCCTAAATGTACCCTAATGTCAGCTTTCAGCTTCCAGGTGCCATTACCTGAACTGTTTATATATTGTTTCAGGTGGGTGAGATTGGCATTTTTAATTATTCTTTTTTTTTTTTTTTAAGTAGAAAGTAATTTCAGAAAGAGGAATGAATTTTAATGGGGTGTTCCGAGCAAGGTGCTACCTGGTGTGGCCCCTGGATGAGCTCCGTGACAGATTGGGCCTGCACATAGCTAAAGCAATTTTTCCCCCCATAACAAGTAGTGCTGTGTAGATTGATGTTATCTTTATGACAGAGAGTTCAGACATTTGTAGAATAACTGATCTCTCAACTCTCTGTTGGCAGAGTGTGGTTAAGCAAAACAAGTAACAAAATGAATGTTTATCTTTTAAGAAAGCACTCACAGCTGAAACTTTTCTTTTTTTACCATTCAGGAACAGAGTTACATGCCCCTTGGATTAGTAGAGATGAACATGAATTTTCTATAGTGACCCCAAATATAAATTTCGGTGTCTGCAAAACTAAGATTTTCCTTAGGGAAATACAAAATATTATGGTGGGATGCGTCAGGATTGTGTTGGAGGGAAACCCTCATGAGAGTTTGAGATATGGCATGTAGGTTTTCAAAAAAGCATGCAGAAGAGTGATTACTTTGGGCAGGAATAAATAAAAAGAAAGAAAATCAACAAGAAATTGAAGAAGCTGTTCAAAGGCAAGGCTGAAAGCATGCCTTATTTATCATAGTTAAGCCAATACCAATAGATATGATAGTTCTCTTTAAGTGAGGAAGGAAAAATAGCAACATAAGCTAAGAACAGTAGCTGCTTTGGATAAATTTAAACTGGAAACTGTCACTGAGGATCCGGAATGGATCTCTCAAAGTGATATTGGAGGTGTTAAAGAAAGTGACTACTGTAAGGCAGATTTTGATGTTATCTATTAAAAGGAACTATGCAATCAAATTTAGATTACCCAGAGTATCAAGTGTACTTTATTTAAAATAGATTGAGGAGTCTATATAGTTGAACGTGAAAAAAAAAAAAGAGAAAATTGTACTCTGAAAAATTTGTAGTATCGAAATGGCAAACTTAATGCATCACCCTTTTCTAATCAAATGCTTCTTGAAATTTATTGATATTCAGAATTAAAGATTTATAATATACCAATAATAATATGATATATAAATACATAATTCTGGATATATTAACATATATGTATATCCATTTATTTCAGTAACTGATAGAAACCAAAATGAAGTAGCAGTGTTTCCTATGGAGAAGAAAATCCAATTTCCTCTAGTCTGTACAATTGCACAGTATTTAGGTGACTTGGGTATCAAAACTACTGTAAAGTTATTTTCCTTTTAGCTGTTAATAATTAGCTGTAGGACTTCCCTAGCCCGAATGCTGCTGATCTCTAGCTTTCAAAGCTTCATAGCAGGACCTTAGAAAGTGGGAACTAAAGGCTATTTAAATTTTCTGACCTTTTTTGTCAAATCTGTAACTTACTATTGACATTTGTGTATGAAAATTGTATTTAGTTTTGTCAGTATGGCATGACCCTAAGAATCTTTCAAACAACAAACAGAACAGGAAAAGAAACAGTGATGACTCATAGCCTGATTTTGGGTCAAAACCAAGCAAAACCAGCAGCAACAGCAAAAAAAAAAAAACATAACCCAACCCGCCCAAACCAACCAAAACACCTGTTGATGTAGATAATGGGTTAGCTTATTATTTGCTCTTCAAAAGTATCCACAGTATGGTGAGACCTACTGTAGACTATGTTTAAAAAGTCTCTATTACTTTTTATAGACAGAAGGCTCTATCCAGAGAACTTTGCAAAAAACTCATCTTGTCGGTTTGGCTTTTATCTCACTTTGATGATGAAGAAATTTTCAGAAAAGAATTAAACAGAAATGGACTATAATGAGCATGAAAAGTTGTCCTGATTTTAATGAGTTTTCAAGAGCATGTGGAACAGTTTGAAATATTTGAATAGCACTTGATATTCGTGCAAGCTTTTAAAGTTGGAATTAGTAGATTTGTCATTGCTTAAGCAGTATTAAGTTATCAGCCAACATGTCCCTCGTTCAATGCGTAATCCTTTGTTTGTTGTTAGGGGTTTTATAATCCCTTTTGATTACACTTTCTTAATCAGGTAATTGTTAAATTAAACACTTTTTCCATTGACCCTGACCCTTCTAACTTTTTCCAAAAGTAAAAGTTCATAGATTCATAATTATGAGTTGTCTGTATCATAATAAAATTGTGTATAAGAAATTCATGATTCTGCTTCACCAAGCCTTCTTTCTAGGGAATGAAATACCTATCAGACAGTCTAGGATTTCTTTGTCCTCCTTTATTTTAAACAGAGGATGCTTTACAGAAAATCTGAAACTGTGGATTTTTAATAAAAAGATTCTTAGAGCGACTATTTTTAGGAAATTTCATTATCAGTAACTTTCTCTGTTTTCATCTTTCTTGAAATTCAGCTCTTCTAATGCATCAGGAGAAAAATGTCCTTTCTCTCTTTGTTAAAAAAAGTAGCTTGTACCTATCCTTATATTTAGCTTGCTTGTTGATGAATCCAGCTAGAAATCCTCTTGCCTATTTTAAAATGGAAGTAACTTGTTTTAAAATTTAATTGAAAATTATTAATAAATATTCATGAATGTTATCCTCTTTTTTCTTTGTCAGGACGAGTAACATTCTTACCTGCTTCACTGGTGCAACTCCAGGATGTAACTGGGTACAGTTGACCTTCAGGTTTCAGGCAGACTTTGTACTTGTTACTGGTTAGGATTATTAATAATAGTTCAGAAACGTTTCTGGTTGCCGACTGCCAGAACCAAAGGGTCCTTGGTCATAAATGATCTATTTTTCAGGAGTGAAAAGCCACTGAAATGTAAACTTGCAATAGAAATTATTGTAAAGTATGTTGGAGATTAAGATAGGCTGAAAAAGTATAAAGGAGATCTGGATAAAGTGGAGACAGTATCTTTGCTCTCTCTCTTACCTTCTCATGGCTGGAGCAACTACAGCAGCCTTTTGCTTGAGGAACCACAATTCAACAGTTAATGAGCAGGAAAAAAAGCAAGAGAAAAATACAGAGATGAAGAACAATTACCACTTTATGGGTCCAGTAAATGTGTATGTCTTTCTCTTAGTTTCTGATCATCTCAATACTCAGTTCTCTGGTCTGATATCTATAGAAGGTAACTAAGGCACAATTATAGATCATGGAATATTCTCTGCTGATGTTATTTGTGGAAGTTGAATTTCTGGATACCTCTCTAAAATACATGCATATACGAAAGGAAAAATCAATTCTCCTCCTGTTGTGTGTTACAAATTACTTACTTGAATAGCAGTAGATGATAAAAATAGGTACAGGGACGTAGATCTAATAATATGTCAGGGTCATGAATATTCTTTCAAGAAATTTTAGTAGCTATTTCAGATTATGATCTAAAAAAAGTTTAAGAGACATAGAAATTAAACATTAGTAAATAATTGTCATTTATGCAGATGATCATGCTGTATTTCTCACAGGAACCACAGATAAAATTTAGAAAGGGCAAAACATTTTTCAATTGACTATGTATCTCTCAAAAAGAGCACACATCTGCACTCCCCCCACCCCTCCCTCATATATCTATATTATATGCTGCATGTTTTGACTTTTGCTGCCAATGATGCAGACAATAGAATCTGTATATTGTGTAAAGCCTTTTAAATGTGTTCATGACTATGGCAAAATACTGGATATGACACTGCAAATTTTCCCTCAGTTTTGTTTGTTGGTTTGGTTTTTGTTCAGTACTGACTCAAATAATAACAAAATCAAAGCAAAATATGTAAATGTATGAAATTATCTGAAACGAGAGTCTTACCTATTCTCTTAACTGGAATTATCAAGCTAGCATATTAACACAGCAATAGCTGTTGTTACTCTAACCTCCTTCAGAAATACCTAACCCTGAGATGAGGCACATGGGAATATGTAACCATAGCCTGAGGATTAAGATGAAAGTAAGTCAGGAGCTGAGCAGAGCTGCCTGTGCCATGTACTACTGCATGGTTCACAAGCTGCACAAATTAAGTTTCAGGCCACTCACAAAAGCCTAGCATTTAGCCTGCTCCATGTAATACCATCAGAGAAATTGTTTCTTGCCTGTGCGTGCTTACACTCAAGGAAAACACGCAAACAAAACAGGTAATACATTTTGTGGTTACTGGAGAAAGAAAAAGAGAAGGCAGGTGAGTGAACTGTCAGTCAAACAGAGACAACAAGATCTGACTGTTATTGCTATTGTTACTGATACTGTTAAGTCTGCCAAGTTGCTCCTACTCTTTGTGCTCACTGAAGGGTGAGGGCACTTTAAAATGAAAATAGGAATCTGGACTGCATATTAAATCCTGCATATTTATGTGCCTCTTTGTGGTTGTCCCTTCTATCTCCTGTTGCTCTTTCTTCCTTGCAAACATTTCTCTGCATATTTTTAATAACAAGTTTTGGTGAAAGCATTGGCAGTTTATTATTGCCAGCTTCTGAAATGCAATAGTTATAGCTTGGAGCTAAGGTAATTTTCATTGCATGCTGTTGAAGAAGTTTAATTAACATGAATCAAAAGAAACAGCAAAGCAAGTATATTGTGTTTTATCTGCTTTGATGTGTGCATCTGCTGTAAGTTTTGCTACACTAGCTTACTAAAATAAGTATAAAATTAAAAAAGCAGAGGTGACAGCTTGTGGTATGGATTTTTTTGCTGAAAAGATCACATGTATAGAAAAATATGTGAATTATATTTTTTTGTTGTTGTTGTTCTTTGCACAGTAATCAGCCATTTGCTCTTACTTGACCAAAACCAAAATCGTTTTGTTTCAGTGAAAGTGACACAATGCCTTATATTTAGTGCACTTTCATGGCAAAATCTGTATTGCATTGGAATGTGTGGAGCAGTTGGGAAGTGAAAGCAATTCATAGATTGACACATGGAGCTCCTGAGAGTAACCTAACCCAGGAGGCGCTTCCCACTACCTCATCTGGATCACTTCTGGTACTTCAGTTAGCCTTTATCTCTGTCAAGTAAGGAAACTTTAGAAAAACATACTTCATTTTTTTTGCTTTGTGAATCTGCTAGATGCTGTCATCTTGGGCTATTTAATGTTTTGATTGTTGCAGTTTTGTGATACCACTGTATCATAATAAAGCATGAGTGCTTTGTGCTTCTAATCTCTCTTGTTCATTCTTATTTTCACTGTATCTGTGACAGGAGCTGATCTATTATAATCAATATTGCTTAGGAACATGTAGATGTCTTCATGGTAGCATAATAGTTTTCTCTTTCACTTGTATAATGAAAGAATAAATACTTTCTTTGCTGTATTTTCTCATTCTTCATGCTAAAGATTCATGCTGATTTATAGCATGTTCTCTTAGACAATTTCTCTGTGGGCTTGCCTCTATTACCAGAGATGCTGTTGGAGATGATACTGTAGATGAGACTCAGGTTGCTGCCATGTCAGTGAATTTATGCTGCTTGCGGGGAGACTGGGTCTGGATCGTAGAGTACTCATAGCCTCGATGTTTCCTGTAACTGGCGGTGGTTTGGTGTGGTTTTGAGGAATCTGGTGTCATGAGAAGCCACTGACACATAAAAGAGCACTTGAGCTGCTCTTGCCTGGGACTGGGACCTGAAGGATCACTCAGTATGAAGGAGCATAATTAATCTGGGTTAACATAATCTTTATAGCCCCATTTCAGAGTTTATTCACTTTCCTCATCTGTGACTTCTGCACAGTTGTTAAAACCCAAAGCGAAACACTTGATCTGCTTTCCCTCTTGCCCCCCACTATACTTCTCCATGTTCTTGAAGGTCCTCAATATTTCCTACAAAACCAGAGGCAGATATTTTCCTGGCCTTGATGGAACTGCTTTTAGGCAGTGAAGAATTGTTCCCTCTGGAAAGAACTCTTTTCATGGGCTGAGAAAAAATGTTCTAAAAGTTATACCATATGTAAACATATGTAATACAAAATAACAAGTTAGCCCCTTTTATATTTGTAGGGATAACAGAGGAGAAGCTATTTCACATTTCTGTCTTCTTTTTTTTTAATCAACAGTGAATATTAAAATTCTGCTTGGGTATTTGGAAGAGAGCTATTGAAATTAGGAATGCAAAACATACAGAAGTCATGCATGCATTGAAACAAGTTATGCAACAAAAGCCTTGGGTTTGATTTTTTAATGGGCTATATCTTCTGTTTTGCCTAATATTGAACTACCATTTTGTAATTTCATTGAGTATTTCTTTGCAGCTGTGGCCATAATAAACAAACCAAAAATATTAAAAAATTTCTTACTTGAGTGCTACAGATATTTGTTGTCCACAGACCTGGGCTACTTCATACTTGTTTTGGATGCCTCAAAGATGATTTTCAACATTTTTCACAGGTAATTCTTATCACAAAAAAAAAATCACCACCACCACCACCAAAACCACCACCACCAACAACAAAAAAAAAAAACAGAAAGGAGAAACATAATATTTTCTAAAACTGGTTTCTAGTTTGCCTTTTTTTGAATTTTCTGACATATTTTTGCATTAAGATGTTGATTTCAAGATGCTATGTGAAGCACTATCTGACACTTGCACAAGGTTGCACTTGTTGCTGATTAAGGCATGAGTCAGCTGTATTGCATAGTAAAATTCCAGGGCGAAATTAGGACATCTTTTAAGCTGTCATTTTTAAGGAACACTAATGGGATTTATTTTGTAAGAGTTGACTGAAATTGTTGTGTTTTTAATATAGGAACATGTGGCTGTGTGTTTAATTCTCAGGTTGTTTTTTGGGGGTCAAAGTTAGTTTTGCTATTGCTATTTGGTTTTGCTTTGCATGTTGAGTGCATGTTAAAACTGCAACTGTTACAACTGGCTATTTCCAGATGTCACAGTCAATATTTGCAATATGTGCTAAAATAAAATTTGTTTGGTTTCAGTGTATATTTTTTTTGCCCTAAACTTCTACAGGTTGATCTTCAATGAGAACTACCTCAATTTAAGGCTGCAAACAGCTTCTTGATTTTTTCTGTCTCTTTACATCTGGCAGATGTATTTCTTAGAAGAGGCAATTGTATAAATTTCATATCAATACATTTTTGTGAAGTGCAAACAAGAATGTGTTCTCCTGATACATACACTTACATGTATTTCCACATGAAAACTATAGTCTTACCAGTTGTTGTTACTGGCTGTTGATTTAAATAACAGGCTGATGGCAAACAAATGATTTCTGTTCAGTCTCATAAATAAGCTGAAGATTCAGTTTACCAGGTAAGAAAACTTATCTTTACTTGGGAAGTCAGATGCATTTAAAAAATAAATTTAATTTTATATTTTTTCAATACAATGAACTTCTGTCTAAGTCAGTCTGTTTCAAAGAATAACAATAAAGATTCTATTTTTAAGATGCCATCATTAATTTTTCTAAACATGTAGGATTGTAGGTTGAAAGGCTGTAATATCACATAACCAATTACTCTTTATTAGCTAGCTCTGCATAAAGAACTTTTTGGATGGAGTACCATGTAAATATTAGCTTCAAAAAATGACATAAGTTATGATCAGAATAATAAAAAACCTAATATAGAAACATCAGAACAAGATAATTACACTATCATTTTAGTAATTTAGGATAAAAAAAAAAAAGTTCTTATTTAATATTCTGTAGAAATTAGATTGTGTGTCATGAAAGAGATATATAGTAATCAAACTACAAAAGTGGAGTGGAAAAAATGGAGGAAAGTATATATATATATATAGGCATACTTTGACAGGAGTTTAATCATGTTGCATTTGCTTTGTGATGTATAGACACATAAGCTAGCTTGATGTTGTACATTACTGTAAAGGAAAGAATTGCTCGAGCCACTAGAAAAGGTCTATAACCTTTCTGCTTGAAAAAAAAAAGAAGTGATTTTAGCATGTGTATTTGGTAACAAATGCATTAGTCCTACTTTGCTAGCAAAAAGAATATCTTGCACACCTTTTTAAAAATTATAGTACAAAATTCCTACATGCATGTCACAATCTTCCCTTTGCCAGCAAATGGAGCATTGAAAGGTATCACTAAAATACCATGACAGTATGCAAGCTTTCTATTTGCAGAACTTCCATCTGGAAGTTTTAAAGTTGAGATAAAAATTGTAAATGACAAAATCACAGTAGAAAATAGTCTTTTAGGATTTGGGGGAATCTTTTAGCATAGGCCTAATTTCTGGTTTGTAACCAAAGAATTAGCTAAGCTGCAAACAAATTTTACCAGAATAAAATTGGTCTTGTTGATTTCTGTTTAGGTAAACACAAATAAATACTTATAATTACAGTCCAGGGATTCATGTATGAGGAATGAAGTGAGAGAATACTTTAATTCACTGGTGGATGCAACAGTTAAAAACTGAATTATTTTAAACGGTGGATGTCATTCAAACCAAAGCCAAATATTACCTTTCAGGTCTCACTTCTTAAAAGGAAATGAACTGCAGTGTTTCAAAAATAGTTTCATAAGGAAATATTTAAAACTTTTTAATGTTTCAAAATATTTTTCACTAAAAGGATGTTTATGGTTAATTAAATATATATGTGTAGTTTTGATTTTGTCATGAAACTTTTTTCATAAATGAAATTCCCCCCAGGGAAAACTCTTAGGAACAGAAATTGATATATTTTGAATAGTTACATTTCAAAGCCCCATTTTTCACAGTAAAAAATTGTAGGTGGCAAAGAGCATCAACTATTATCCACTGCACTACTGTTTAAATGTAAACCCATTCATTTTGATAAATGAAGTTTGGGACTGGGGTACACAGAAGAGGACTATGACCAGAAATGTCATCTGCTTGCACAGTACACTTATCCTCTTCTTATTTTAAAGTCTGATGGATTTACAGCAGTCTCATATACAAAATGCTTTAAAATATGTTATGTGGATCATTTTAACATATTCCAAACTGCACATTCAATTAAAATTCAACTGAAGCAATGAAGTCACAGCTGCTCTGCTGCCTGAAATAAAACCAAGAAAATCCCTGAGCTAAAGTTGTTCACATTTAGAGGATGCATGTATAAACAGAAGGATCCTATCTGCTGTCTCTGAATGTTCATACATATTTTGTTCATCTGCAGGGCAGGGTGAATACTCACCTTGAAACCAGTAATTTATCTAGTCAAATATGTTCTTCATAGTTCTGAACAGGTAAGAATTTTAAAAGAGAAAATAAATTTGGCAGCAATATGTACTTCCAAGTTCATGAATTCCATTAAACCGACACAACGCACATAAATCATATAATCATAGAATAGTTAGGGTTGGAAAGGACCTTAAGATCATCTAGTTTCAACACCCTGCCATGGGCAGGGACACGTCACACTAAACCATACCACCCAAGACTCTCTCCAACCCAGCCTTGAGCACTGCCAGTGATGGAGCATTCACAACTTCCTGGAGCCACCCATTCCAATGCCGCACCACCCTTACAGTAAAGAATTTCTTCCTCATATCCAATCTAAACTTCCCCTGTTTAAGTTTTAAACCGTTACCCCTTGTCCTATCACCACAGTCCCTAATGAAGAGTCCCTCCCCAGAATCCCTACAGGCCCCCTTCAGATATTGGAAGGCTGCTCTGAGGTCTCCACACAGCCTTCTCTTCTCCAGGATGAACAGTCCCAACTTTCTCATCCTGTCTTCATATGGGAGGTGCTCCAGCCCCATGATCATCCTCGTGGCCCTCTTCTGGACTTGTTACAGCAGTTCCATGTCGTTTTTATGTTGAGGACACCAGAATTCCCCCCAAACTTTATTTAAAAGAATGTGCAATTTTGTCTGTAGATTTTTTTTTGGTGTAGAGTGCATGTGAGGAGATTAAAAATAAATGAGTTAATATGGGAATATTCTCATAGGTCCAAGCAAAGCTAGATTCTAGTTAACTATTTCAAAAGTAACTAAAACATTAAATTCTGTGCACATGCGAATCAGTAATTTATATAAGCAGGTGCTCAGAGGTATTTAGCCACTTAACATTTGATAAAATGCCTTTACATGACTGGCATTTATAATGACTTATGCCCTGTTTATTTGTTGTACAATGCTGTAAGGCTATTATTTCAGCTAGTTATCTTGGGTAATGAAGTCATAATAGCATAGACATGAATGCATTCTTTTAAAAGTAGGGGAAATACTGTTCTGTTCACAGGCACTGCACTGTTAACATTCCTGTTATTGGCTTATCTTTTCAGTGCTTTGTTTGGCCAAGGGAGAGGACTAGCCCCAGGAAGATCATCAGTCTTCTTTCTCCTGCTGCAATGGTGACAGTGTCTCTACGGGTCTGTGCTCTGGTGAGCAGCAGAGTAGGTGTGAGATAATCCCACATACCAGAAGTCTAGATTGTACTATTTGTAGGAGCTTTTTGATGACAGCACCAGTGGTTTGAGGCTGTGGTTCCTGGTGGCAGGGACATTCAGGCCAGCACTTTTTCATCCAGGGAATTGGCCATTATGGTCTGTAAATTTTTTATGAGAACAGTTCCTCCCAATAAGCAATTTCCAGCTCTCTTTTGCAGGAATCCAGCCTCCATGTTACACTTTCTTGAATCAGTGTTAGTAGGGTGTTATAAGATAATAAAAATAAAAGACAAGTGGCTTGCCAGCTCACCACATGCAAGCAAAAACATAGTGATTATGATAATCACACACCTCTTCTCACTTTGTGTAAGTATAGTTTATAGGCATTGTGAATTATTCAGTGAGAGTTAACCTCCCCCTACTGTACGCATGTTTGAAACCTGCCAGTTGCATCATTGGATGTCAGCAGTCAATTTTTCACATTTAAATTGATGGAAACACATTGACACCTGTGCACCATTTTTTTTCCCCTGTTTTCTTTAAATGCTGCCTGCATGATAAAATAACTTGCAAAGTAAAAGTCATTTCCCAGTAACACTGGACTCCAGGCTTGTCAATTTATTTTGTCATCCCTGGGGAATTTTCTAATGTCTTTCAGCCTAAATCTTCATAATAAAACTCTGTGTCAGCCAGCATGTTGATGACAGACTGTGCACATCTAATTGACAAGACCCTGTATCTGCGGACTCTACTAGCTGTGGGTATTTTATGTGGAAGATGTAACGCAGAACTCATAGTAAAATCCAATTTGTGTCATACTGTGGTACATAAAAGCTCTATTCTGGGACCAGGATTACATGGTGATGAGGACATCACATATACAAAAGCAAATAGCCTGCAGTGGCTTATGTCTAGTTCCTTCCTATCGGCACAACAGAAGAAATAATATTAATGGTTCAATTTTTCAGCTCCTACCTCTGTTGGCTTAGCATGTGTTAGAGCACTGCTACTGCTTCATGTACAGAGCTCTCAGCCCAAGGTTTCAGTTTGTGATGTCGCATGATGAGCTGCTGCCTTGGATGAGCTTGCTGTCACGTTTGTAAAATATTGTCAGTCTTTCTGTTGGCTGTCTGTAGCTGTTCTTGCCATGGTAATGCTTGTGGTTCCAGGCAGTTCTGCATCTCATCAGTCTTTTGTCTCTCAGACTCATTCTTTTGAATGAAAATTACGTCATTGGCCAACCTTCAAAGAACAAGCATTTTTAAATTCCAGGTACAAAGAACGCACATTTTTTAATTTGATCAAATTCTTTTTTCACTATCAGCTTATGTGAGAGTCCAAATATGTCTAATGTCTAGTTCAAAACCAAGGTAACTATTTGATTTCTCTTTGTTCAAGCCAAAGAAGTATGTAAAACCTCGGTTGTTTAATTTTCAACCAGTTCTCACAGAGCACTGAATGTGAATATGGAAATTTTTAATCTTTTTTTTTTTTTTTTTTCCCCTTTATAATTCTTCTCTCCAGAATGAAAAAATTTTGTGAAAGAGATTTTAAAATGTTTTTATGAGTGTTCTTATATGTTACTATTACTTGCTGGATTATATACTCCTCTTGCGGTAGAGTCTATACCACTTTGGCCTATAACTATTTACTGAGAACTGATTGTCTTCTGCTGGCAAATACTTTTCATCCTTTTTGATTTCCTGGTACTGGTGATAAACTATGTCTGTAGTTACTGGGACTAGCAAATTAATTGGTTGTTAAGACTCTTACTGCTAATTTAGCATCTCTCTTCTCCCCAAATCCCACGTGCTTTTACTGTTTTTAGGTAAGATCTGATTGCTTTGGCAGACCTCAATGTCTTTGTTGCTGTGCTGTTTGTTATGCAACATAACTATTATTTATCTGTTGTAACTTGGTGGTGCTGGCTCATCATTCATTTCTGTGCTTATCTTAAAACTTTGCCTCAAGATCTGATGTTTGGGAAAGCTGAAGGTTTTGCAACTTGAGTTTCCTCCTACGCTTCTAATACCTGTTAGCATTTCCGGAGCTTCTTGGGTTGCCTGGTTTTTATCATTCCTATTTCTGGTCTAATCATGATTCAACCTGTGTTAGGCTCCCATCCACTAAACTTTGGGAGACAGCTTTATTTATACTAAATGGAACTCTTTTAATTCCTTCTGCAGTTAGTTAAAATGTATTTTACAAGTTTCTAGGCAAAGGTTGTGTTTTTCAAAACCTGCCTTCATTGGATATGACACAACATTAAACACTTGGAGAATTTAGTTTTATTTGGTGTCTTAAATATAGGTATTAAGCTGGGCATGCTGGATTCCATATGCTCCCACACTTATATGTTGTGTCTGCTTGCCACCTGTGGTGGCTGATGAGTACTCCTTCGTCGAAAGCCTTTTGTTTGTCCAAATATTGCCTATCCAGTAATTTCATCAGTAAATTGTCTTGTGGGGTTTTTTCTAGTGATTTTTCTTATTTAATATTCTTTATACTCTTCTTGAAATGACTTTGTTCCATTACTTGTCTGTTGAGGTTTCTCGTAATTTATCTTACTGTATTTTGAATTGATTTCTTATTCATCTACTCTGAGGTAAAAGCTCTGTTATCACAAAGCAGATACTTGAAATGTTTTCCAGTCATCAACTCACAGGCTTTCTAGCATATCAAAATTAAATTTGGCTTTTGTTGGTCTTGAGGAGTGTCATGGTTTAAGCCCAGCCTGCAGTTCAGAACCACGCAGCTACTTGCTCGCTCCCCCACCTTCTTTCTCCCTTTCATTCCTGGAGGGATGGGGTGGAGAATGGAAAGAATGTAACTCCCAAGGGCTGAGATAACAACAGTCCAGTAACTAAGGTATAACACAAAACCACTACTTCTACCAATAGCAATAATGATAAAGGAAATAACAAGAGAAGAGAATACAACAGCTCATCACCCTCCGACCGACACCCAGCCCTACCCAAGGAGTGATCTAGCCCTTCCAGGTAGCTCCCCCCAGTTTATATAGTGGGCATGATGTGCTGTGGTATGGAATACCCCTTTGGTTGATTTAGGTCAGGTGTCCTGTCTTTGTTTCCTCCTGGCTTCTACTCCTCCCCGGCAGAGCATGAGACACAAAAAGTTCTTGGTCAGACTAAACATTACTTAGCAACAACTAAAAACATTGGTGTTATCAGCATTGTTTCCAGTCTGAAAATCAAAAGCAGAGCACTGCACCAGCTGCTAAGAAGAAGAAAAATGACTGCTACTGCTGAACCCAAGACAGGGGGCAGAGGGAATAATAAAAAAATAAATATTTCTTTTGGATATTAATAAATATGTTTGCACAGGTAGTTTCATCTACTGCTGCTATTTCAGACTTCCAGCAGTTGACCACATATAACTTTCAGTGCTAGTTACAATGAGCACATTGTAGTGTTTTTTCCATGTCTTTTTTTGATAACTTAATCAGTAACCACTATTTAAGAGGAAGTCTCCCACAGATCTCTGCACTTGTAGGAATCTTTATGGAATGCATAGATAGTGCTGTGGAATGGGAAAATAAAGAAAGGTTTTCTTTCCCCCTCTGTTTTCTGGCCTAAATAAAAAGCCCTCTCAAACACAATTGAATAGGAAAAAGACCCATATTGCTTCTGGGCTTATATTTAATTCATCTTAGATGAACTTTATGCACCTTTTTATGCTGCTGAATTGCACATTTTAAAAATCTCATTGTTTGTATATTTACAGATTAATATATTGCTACTTATTTGGAGGCAGTCAAATATTGAAATGAACAAATGAAGTTGTTATTTATTAGTAACTTGTTTTTAGCTGAGATAGAAAGTATAACATTAGAATTTCTTGTTAAGGCTCTAAATTTTATACTGGTGGACGGGAATGTGTGAACTGTATCTACACATAAACTGGCTGAAATACACACCGGAACTGTAATTTTAAGTATCTAAAGCCTATCTTTGTTAAGTTTACATATGGAAAAAACTGCAGCAAAGATAAGTTCTGCAGGTGAACTCCTGTTGGGGAATGATGGAAGTGTTCTCCATCCTGTCACTTCAGAAATAAGAATTTCAGACTCATGACCAGATTTGATTATTGCTGTTTCAAGATACTTTTGAATATCCAAGCATTGATGAAACAGGGAATTCATATGGAAAAAAGTGTCAGAGAAAGAGATTTTATTAAAATAAGTGCTTCAAAGTAATGAAAATTAAGTTATTCAATTGCCAAATTAAGTTATTTAATCAGATTGTAGAAATTTGCCCATTCAGAACAGATAAAACTCACATATATTTTGCAAGACATGAGAATTAGTTTTATGCATCTCTCTTATTAATTTCACTTTAGTCATTTTGCATATGAAATATATTTGGCCAAATGTTTTTGCAGTCACTCCCCCTTTTCGATGCAGTCCATTTGAAGCAATATGCTATCAAGCCTTAGTATTTACTTTAGAAAGTCCTTAGAGAAAAGCAATTCGTGTCATGGCTATTATTTTATGATACTTCCTGTACTATCTAAAGTGATAATATGTTTCAATTTCAAAGCATATTCTACATGAGCTGGTGATTGCAGAAAATGTAATTTCTTTTTGATTTGTGAGCATAAAAGAATACATTTTTCTTATAGCCTTTTGCACTTTTCTTTATAGACATGATAATTTTACTCAATTTTACTTAACAATGCTTGGTTGGATATGGCCTTCCATTTTCAAAATAACTTGGAAACATGCACCGTTACGGATAGGCAATCTAAAAAGTGAATGCTGGTGCATTATGTCAGTGAGGTACCTCAGGGGATGTATCACCTACATTCTTACTAGCGTACATTAACACAAGTCAAACTTGTCAGGGATCATTACCACTGAGCATATTACTACATACTGTGAGAGAGCTCAAGATGATGAAAACCATAATGTGCATATTATTTGTTAATAGCTGGTATTTTAAAATGAAAGAAATAAGAGGATCCATTAAAGGAAGTTTCATTTTAAACCCACTAATTTAAAGCTGGAACATGGACATTTATGCCTATATTTTGTCCATATACAAATAACAAAGAATGCTTGAGAAAATTGCACCTGTATGCTTCTACCTTGTGAGCTCTTCCTTGTGAAGACACTTTCAGACATAGAATTCCACTTAAGTCCAAGATATTTAACATCTTACAGTGAAGATTCCCATAAAAGTAAAACCATGTCCCCAAATTTAATGTCACATCCTTCCCATAAATTTAAAAAAGCAATAATTATGAGTGATTGTGGTGATTTCTGAGGAGGAAATCTTGTAAAAAATACAATAATTAGTTATAGATATTTGAATTACTGAATAATTATTTGAATACGAGTAAATGACTTCATAAAATGTCTGCAAAATGCCAGTTGTGTAAGTGGGCAACCTCTTTAAACTCCGAGAAAGTTGGAATTGCAATTTATGTGAAATTATATTCAAAATAGCAGCAACATACATTGCATTTACAATTAATGTTTCATTGCTCTGTAATTTCTGTAGCACACAGATTAAACTGCAGAAACATTTTAGGAGAAACTAATTTAATTCAGCTCTTATAATACCTAAGTTGCAGCTCTTCATCGAAGCATGCTTGCAGAAGCCAGATGATTCACAGAAACTGAAAACACCAGGTCTAGTTGGTCTCACTAACAGCAGTGTTCTTTTTTGCATCTTCATTGCCCATCTTATTCTTACAGGTAAATCTTCAAGGGCTTATGTATTTAGAGATGAAGAAAGCACCTGGACATACCACCAGTACTCTACCTTCACCATCTCCTCTTTCCATCCCAAGCTGTGGTCTTGATTTCCTTTCTTTCCCTTCAGCTCTGGGGATGGGGGAAATGAAGGTGCATGCAGGGGCTCAGAAGCTGGAGTTCCCTTACAAAAGAGTTATCCTCCAGCAGGAGACAGGGCTCTGTGCCTAACTTGATGAATGAAGTGTGGAGGAGACCTGACTTTTTTTTCCCCTGGTTTTTAATTTGTTCTGGATATTTCATTTTTTATGTGTACAAAAAGGATGCTTTGTAAATGGTGTTAAAGTAGTCCTAAAAGCACTTACCTGAGCATGGAGGTATGAGCTGCCTTGCAAGAGAGACTGAACTGGGCCTCATTAGACAAGGCTTACCAGAAGTGACTTCAGAGAGCCCTGGCTTACCAAGTGTCATGATAGTACTTCACTTAGTACTTTGGAAGAAGCTGTTATGGACCAGTCAGGCGACCTCATCATCACCAAAATGAAAATGGTGTCCGTTTTAAACTGGAGACAGCCTAAGCTGAAGATTTCTGGAATTCCAGACCTCATGCTTAGTGAGGCATCTTTCAGCTCTTTCTTTTAGAAGTAGTCAAAATGATCATAGCTTAAAATGTGATAGACGTTTATAATTCCTACTTACCGATTAAAACAGCTGTTGCATTAGTTCTGCTTACAGACTCTTAAATTAAAAGCAAACCAAATAATGTTGCCTTTGCTTTAGTAGTTTAGGATTCTCTGCGTGAGAAGTCAAAAGCCCCTGTTATCCTTCTTAAATGGCCAAATCTACATGTGCTTTATATCTTGCTGAAATTCTGATTTTGGGAGTGTCTCTTGACACTACATTTGAGATTATGCTAAATCATATTCTGAGGTGACATTTCTTATTTCTGTTGCCAGAATAAGTAAGGAAAGGATCAAATCATCTGCTCCTGATAAAAATAGAGCAGGCAATTAAAAAAGAAATCCATCACCAGGTTGGGGTCGATAGCTACCCCCATTAGTCAGCCTTTGCATGGACATATTGTTGTCATGTGTCTTTGCTGGAAGATGGCAGTAGTGCTGCTAGAGATACATCCACTCTTCCAACAGTGGTTCACCGAGCCTGAAAATCAAATGGGAATAAATACTGTGCTTGAGAAAGAAAGTCACATTGAGTTTGTCTCAAATCAGACTTTTCGATTCCTGGCTTTGTGTCTTACACAGAAATGGCTTTATGGAGGATTGAACTGCTTGGGAAAGAGCTGTCTGAAGTTATGAGTGTGTTTTTAAACCCAAGTATATCTGCTTCTGAAGACAAAGGGTATATTGCTAATCCTGTGAGAAGTGCTGAGCTACTGTGCCTTCCATAAGCCTCTGCCTTAGTGACATTTTGAAATATCACTTATTAGAAGATCTTTTGTTTGACCAGTCAATGGAATAGAAATTGTATTGATGCAAAGTGATGAGGAAAATAACCATAGCTTCTTGAGGGGAAATAATTAAAACTGTTTCTAGGGGACAAGTGCATACTGTATATAAATATTTGAACATTAAGTTGGGCACGTCTTTTTTACAGTTCAGAATGAATTGCTTCAGCGTTGCATGCTGCAAGGCAAGCTGACAGCTATTCAAACAACAGAACTGTATGATTCATGGGAGGTGAGAAGGAAGGTAGGAATCCAAATTCCAGTATTTTGTTATAGCTCCTTATTCACAAGTTGTATGTAAGGGATGTCGCTGCTAAGTTGTTATGCTGTTACAGTCTGCAAAAGTATTTTCTATGCATAATAAAACAGGAATCATGAAAAGTGAAAGATTTAGCAGGAGCAGAATGTTTCTAGTATACCTCTAAAACTTTCTTCAAGTGTTTGAGAGACTGTCCTAAAGGGTCTTAAATATTGGGAATTGCAACAATAGCATAAATGTTATGGATTCAATCTGAAAGTGATAAGAAACAAGTACAACTTAATTTTATTAGAGAATTTTATCTGAACAGAAATACTATACTTTTCAATTCTTATCACACTACTGAGTTCTTCAGTCAAAGACTGACTTACATTTTAATAAGTGTTTAAATTCTTTTTCATAGAAGAAAATAACTTTTCTTCAAGGAAGGGAAGTCAGATCTGTAACCTTACTCTTTTACCTTTGCCAGATTGTCATGGGTTCAGCAGTAGCAGTCATTTTTCCCCTTCTTGGTAGCTGGTGCAGCACTGTGTTTTTAACTTGTGGCCTGAGA
>JANRGW010047082.1:0-24280 GCA_024733675.1 Psilopsiagon aymara
AGTTCCATACTCTCCAGCCTATCCCTAACATAAATAGCAACTCCCCCTCCCCGCCTACCAGGCCTGTCTTTCCTAAATAGCCTGTAACCTTCCATTCCAGCACACCAGTCACAGGAGCCATCCCACCATGTTTCTGTGATGCCTATTATATCATACTCCCTCAGATCTGCACACATCTCTAATTCCTCTTGTTTGTTCCCTTTGCTATGGGCATTTGTATTAGAGGCGTCTTGAGCCGAGCTCCAGTTGAAGCCGGCTCACTGGCTGGGGCTGCTGGAATATCTCTACATTGCTCCAAATGCTTACTGTAGGTGCTGGCAAGTGACTGGGTGTGCTGGAATGGAACGACGCCCCCCTCCCCCAACACATCAGTTTAAAGCATCCTTGACCAGTCTGGCAAGCCTCCTACCAAATCCACTCTTCCCTTTCTTGTCAGACCAGCTCCACCAGCCCCCAGTAGACCTGGCCTGCTAAATTGAGTCCCATGTTCAAGGTACCCAAACCCCTGACTATAGCACCACCCTTCCAACCATTTATTAACCTGGCCAATCCTCCTCTCCTTTTTAAGGTCCTGCTCTGTATCCTGGAGAATTGATGAAAAGACAATCTGAGCTCCAGAGCCCCTGACTACCTCTTCCAGAGCTCTGTAGTCCTTCTCTATGTTCTCCTGGCTACTGCTGTCTATGTCAGTAGCACCAACATGGATCACTAGGAGTCGGTAATAGTTAGTGGGACTTACCAGAGCAGGCAGCCTCTCTGTAACATCTCTGATCCGAGCCCCTGGTAGGCAACACAGCTCCCTTGAGGCTGGGTCAGGCCGACAGTTGGGTGCCTCTTACTTTCAAAGCAGAGTCCCCTACTACTATGACCCACTGCTTTTTCCTTGCAGCACCAGGAAATTATGTTGTATTTTCTGAAAATACAGTTTCTGAAAATCATGTTGGATTTTCCGAAAAGAAGTAATTTCTGCAGTGCTGAAGCCTGCCTAATTTTTAGGAATACTTTAAGGTAGCAAGACAAATGGAAGGGAATGATGAATTTAAAACCAGAGAAAAGAGAAAATGTGGCCACTTTGCAGTTAGAACAGTTTTCAAGGTTTCTCATAAGCCTGATTGGTGTCCAGACCTCTACATTAAAATACATTGTATCTTCACCTGGATCTTTAATATAAAATATGAGCAAATGAACACAAAGTGCAAACGTTAACATAACGTGTGGATGTTTGAAAAAACAATGTAGGTTTTCAAAATGATGTGATTGTGCAGAGAAAGTCCTGAAATAACTTCTTATGTACTTGTGACTTCCAACAAATCCCAAACCAGTTTTATTTGTTGCTAATGTTTCAGTCATTTGGAGTCTTATAAAAGAACTTGCTCCTATTCTTCTAAGACAAAAATACTTTTTTTGTGCAATGATCAGCTCCTGAGGCTGAACCCGACTGGGCTGAAAGAAACAGGAGAGTTGAGCGAGGCTCAGCTGTGCCTTTGGACCTTGGAGATGACAGCTGATGACACGTTCAGTGTTCCAGTTCAGTGCCATGCTTTATACCCAGTGTGTCTCTGTACTTGAACTTTGTGTCATAAGCAATGAATATTTTTAGTAGAGTTTGTACTCTTTTGTCTGAGGTTAATGCAGGCCCACACATGGTGTAAGCTTCAATTAATTGTCCTCTGGGGTCTGGTGCACATATTTGCATATGCTCTATTAGTGGACCACCAGGATTATTCAATTAAATCCTTATGATGGCTCTAAGAAGGCCCATGATTGAAGTGTTAGTGATGATTGTTCATTTATAAAATAATTATTGTTTTAAATTTCAGCATCTATCCTTATTTCTTGCATAATAGGATCAATTGTGAGGGAAAAGTCTGAAATACAGGATGTGTCTGAATTGGTACCACAACTAAATATGATGCACAAGTGAATGCACAGGCATTTCAGCTGCTTTCTTCTGTCAGATAGTTAAAATAAATATTTCTAAGCATTTCCCAGATGATAATGTATTTACTTTGCAGACACTTATCGGACCACTTTCTTTTCTCAGTAGACAGAGGAAGTATATAGTTACAGAATCATATAGTCATAGAATAGTTAGGGTTGGAAAGGAGCTTAAGATCATCTAGTTCCAACCCCCCTGCCATGGGCAAGGACACCTCACACTAAACCATGCTTCCCAAGGTTCTGTTCAACCCGGCCTTGAACACCGCCAGCAATGGAGCATTCACAACTTCCTTGGGCAACCCATTCCAGTACCTCACCACCCTTATGACCTATTCATAAGCATGACTTTCTTTTAAAAGTTCTACTGGGCTATTAATGGAAGTGTGTTGTTATTTAATAAAAATGGCTGTTCGCTAGAAATGTGATTGCAGAATGTCCTGGGTTCAGCAGTAGCAGTCATTTTTTCTCCTTTTTAGTAGCTGGTGCAGTGCTGTGTTTTTGACTTTCAGCCTGGGAACAGTGCTGATAACACCAATGTTTTCAATTGCTGCTCCGTAATGTTTACTCTGACTAAGGACTTTCTGAGTCTCATGCTCTGACAAGGAGGAGAGGAAACCGAGAGGAAGAGACAGGACACCTGACCCAAAGTAGCCAGAGAGGTATTCAGTACTGCAGCACATCATACTCACTGCATAAACTGGGCGCAGTTACCCAGAAGGGTTAGATCACTGCGGAGTCAAGCTGGGTATTGGTCGGCGACTGGTGAGCTGTTGTATTCTCTTCTCTTGTTATTTCCCTTATCATTATTATTATTGGTGGTAGCAGCAGTGGTTTGCGTTATACCTTAATTACTGGACTGTTGTTATCTCGACCTGTGGGAATTACATTCTTCCAATTCTTCTTCCCATCCCTCTGGGAGCAGGAGGCAAGAAGGGGGGGAAGTGAGCAAGGCTGCATTGCTGAGTTGCCGACTGGCTTAAACCACAGCCCAGAATTACGCCAGATCCTAAGGCATTGGGAAAGTGATCAAGAAACCATGGAAATTGTGCAGTTGTCTGAAGGCAGCATTATGTTGTTACACTTCTGTGTAATCATAAGTGATAACAGATGGGATAAGGGAAAGATTCCCCGAGAAATCTGTCCGAAGGTAGAAGACACTTAAGATAATTTTTGTTAAAGTATTTATTTCTGTTACTGTGTATCAGATTTTGATCCTAATATGCTTACCTCAATCTGCGAAGCAACATAGTGTGATTTCACCAATGTCTTGTGAAAGCCTGCAGTTGAATTTGAGGTAATAGTTTACTGAAACTATACATATTTTCAATAATATTTATATATGTTGCATTTGTTACTCAATAAAATTAAGCAGCTTTACATTTTTGCAGTAGTCTAATTGAACAGTTGATTTATGCTGTAACTCCTGCAATTATTCTTTAAAGGCTGTCACTTAATTTGAGACAAAACTAAGCAGGATTCTGAGTTATATGGTGTAAGAGTAACAAAATATACTGGGCAACTGATATCTTTTAACAAACTTGAGTGAAGATAATTAACAGCTCTAAGGAGACCAAGAATGGAAGCAAAGTGGAATGTGAATTTTGAGGCAATGAGAATCCACAAAATCCTGGTTATTTCAGTAATAGATAATTGTGTGCTGTTATTGAAAATTCAGAAGTAGAGGGAAGAAGAGGGCATGACAATGAAAGCAGTGGAATTGTTGCACAAAGGGGATAGAAATTTTAGGAACTACAGGCACATTTTATCATTTTGTGGTCTTTGTTAACTGGGGGAGGCAAAAACAAGACTTGTAAGTTCTAAATTTTGAAAATGGAAGTCATGCAGTAGGTGATATATTTGAAGTGTGCTTTTTTATCTACACTGCAGGAAAAAGAGAAAAAAAACCCATAACAAACAGAAAAGCCAAACAAAAACACAAAAAAAGGAAAAAAAAAACCCACAATGCCCAAACCCTATACAATATGGTGAAAACTGGGATAAAAAGAAATTTGATATATATTGAATGTGGGGCAGAACAGATCATTAGTAAGAGAACTGTAAATAGAGGGCCACTATAGCAATTTACTAAGTACCTAGATTTTGTGAAGGGAAATCACTGGCTCTTCTGAAACACTACTTCTGTATCAGAGAATGGTCCAAACTAGTTGGGGGAAAAAAAGAAAAACCCTGAGGTAAGTGCTTGTAGGTTTTACTGTTTTTGTTAGCAAATGCACAACTGTTTCTGAACGAAACCCAAAGTTTTCTTTTTCTTTCTGTGTCATCTGATTACTGAATCCATTGAGATCCCTTTTGAACTTGTAGTGGATTTTTGTTGTCTTGTCCACAAGTTAGTTTTTACTTCTTCCACCATTCTGCCTCTTCAGAAGGGGCAGCAGTGTGACTCCTGCATCAGGGAAGCGAGCCTTTAGGAAGCATTAATTGATCAGACGTGTATAGTCAGTCTTCAGGAAGAGGTAGTAGCAGCCCGATTGGAGCATCCAGTGCTACTCTTGGTCCGCAAGCCACCTGCTGAACCATGCCACTCCAAATCCCATTTTTGTTTAGAAAACAGATTGAGTTTTCACTGCAGAACTGATATGTTACTCTAGTTCTTGGAAACTTTCCAGGTAGATAACCATTAAGGTATGCTTGGATTTCAGCTATCAAATCTGAGAGTCACAGATAGTTCTGCCTTCTAACACCCACATCACTGTTTTCTCAAACAGCAAATGATGTATTAATCATATTTACTACAGTCTGATTCTTTACATGCAGTGGTGTTATAAAGGTGCCATATTAGACACTCTGCACAGGGCTTAAAATGTATGTAGTGGAATGTCATATAGATTGATGACAGATGGCAAGTACATCTCATGAACTGTCACACTTCTTTTCAGAGGTGTGTGGCTTCTGTGGTGTGTACCAAGTCTTACAAATTCCCAGATATGTTATCTATGGTCTGTGATACTGTGAGAAACCCTCCCACTGAGTTTTGGGAAAATTGAAAACAGCAACACTTTCTTTTTCTAAAATGCAGTGCTTGATTAGGAAGAACAGTTTCTTACTAAAAGCTTTTCAATCTTTAATAAAATATATGCTACTTTAGAAAACATTTCATCCCAGCATTTTTTAAAGAGCTTTTAGTATTTGCACTTAATCACATAAATTTACAATTTTACAGTGGAATTATGTCATGAGAGCATATTAATCATATTTGCTCAAGCGAGAAAAGCTTTGTTGCCTGAGTTGCCTAAGTTGCCTGAGAAGAATAAACTCATAGACCAAAAAAATGGTGGCAGCAGCAACTACGGTTTAGGTGTTGCATTGTCTGCCAGGAAAACTAGCAGAATTTTGCATGCACTGTCCTACTTGTGTGCACACATAAAGGATTATAAGCACTTTGCTCTTAGCAGCATATGTGATGTTATACATGTCTGTCAGCACTTTGCTTTGAAAGTTGCTGTCTCTTTACATCCTCTTTTGTTCACTTGCTGATGTTACCATACTTGTAAGTTTTCCAGTGGAGCCATGCAGCCTGGTTTCCAGAGTTGTTGTTTAAAAAGCTTAATTGAAAAAAGGCTCATAATTCTAGGGTATGATAGCACTGACAAAAAAAATGCTTACATTTGCTATTTACTGTGCAGTGTGGCATTACAGATTTAGCAAAATAGAAGAGCTGGTACAGCCACAAACCACATCCGTGCTAACAGTTGCTTAGGGACTGCATTTCCTTAACCTTTCTCCATATTCAGACAGCTTTTTGTTAGATAACTGTAAGTTACTGCATGTGTTTCAATTAGAAATGAGGCATTACTTTAGAAACCAAGCGCACAAGGTAAAAATGGCTGATCTGATTTCCCCCCACACACACCTTGAGGAATGACATAGAATCATAGAAGCAAAATAAAGCTGGCCCAGACTTGTTTAACATTTGTCTCCAGTTGAACCTTACCTTTAAATATCAGTGCAAAAATTTAGCATTAATGTAGAGAGGGTGACTTTATTGCTTTGGTAGTTTTGGTAGTCTAACCTTATCTGAGATCTTTTAAAGTATTTTGTCATGAAGCAGGTATTATAAATGCATAAAACTCCTTTTTATAAGAAATCTCTCCATGCATCTGAATATATTTGTGATATATAGGGATTAGATATTGGCATAAGAGAGATTAAATTGTCAGACTGAATCTTATCTAGGATGTAGAATAAATATTAGGAGTCAGATACTTGGTGTATCAGTCTTCTGAAATGTGTCCTTCAGTGTTCACTTGTCAAAAGAAACAGTCTTTCTAAATTAAAGATGCAGAGGCCTGTTGAAAGTTGTATCCTGGTTTATGATTTTGTTTGTGTTTTTTTCAGTGAAGTATAACTCAGCCTTTACTTTGATGGTGTTGAGAATGAGCAAAGGAGAAGGCCTTAGCATTTAGGAACACATAAATAAAGTCTACAGAGAAAGGGCATGAAAGAAGCTTTGAAGTGGCGTCTAGTTTTAATTTTGGTGGGAGAAAACCAGATGTTTCTTTGGGAGATCTGGCCCAGCTCATTTTTTTTGAGAGGACAGGGAATTCGACCAAGTCATACAATGGAGGGACCCCAAACCAACTGTCCCCACCCTGGTACTTTGATCTTTCTTGCCACTTCTGAGTGAACTGCTCTGTTTAGGGGAAAGATGGTCTAACCCTTAGTTTTTCATTGTGTGCATCCTCCTGTATGATTTGGATACTGAACTGAGTATTCTCGAGGCAAAAAAACCCTGTACTATTAAAGATGATAGTAGTTTTAAAATGTCAAAACTGGACAGAATTTTGAATTTGCTGGTTTTGCAGTGGTGTATGTGCTAGAACAGAGCATTGTTACACCGCATTTTTGGGTCAGCAATCTTGTGAAACACAAGATGGAACAAAACTAAACAAACAATCCAGTTTGTATAGGACTTTCATTGTGTAGAACTGCTCCTGGAATTATACATTCTGTTGCTAGTTACACATAGAATAATATACTTGAGTGATATTTGAGGCCTTCTTTTATTAATCTTTGGATCATATTTGGCCATCAGAAAGATTACACAACTTTAACTATGGATGCTAAAATAGTAAGGGTCAGTTATATCCTTCAGTGTATGTGCAACAGTGAGTTTGTGTATATTATTATCCTGCGTTCACAAAATGTGTTGACATGAAAAATTGGACAGAAAAAGGAGCGTTGTTTCCATATACCTACTGGAGGCTGTATTTCTGCATAACAAAAAAGTTAGCACACTGGCTTCCAGCTGACTGTGTCAATGTGAATCACTCTTTACCACATGATAGAAGTACAGACATAAATATGCAGAGCTGAACCTCTGAATTACACACTATAAAACTGAGATCAGAGTTCTCAGTTAAAAAGTTTTCTTTATTTCCCTTTAGATTTATTGATATACATTATTATAGTGAGCTACTGTCTAAATCGCATATTGAAGATGGCAGATACCTTCATTTTAATGAAACCCACTGTAGTCTGCAAGATCAAGGTTAAAACAATTGCTTTAACCTACTGTTACGTGGGAGGGTTATGACAATAATTACCAAGTTAGTCTACACCTAACACCTAGGTATTTGGAGGTGTCTTGTCAAAATATCAGCTAAATTAGTGCCAAAACCTCAATAGTTCAGATGAGTAATGAAAGTTTTCAAATGGGAGTATGCAAAATGTGTTCATAACAGCTAGACATATTTACAGTTGTCATGCTTAGTTCTAAAAGCTAAATTTCACTTAGGCAATTTCATTTGTGTCTAAGCTGAAGAGGAAGAAAAGGTTGTTGTTCTTTTGCCTTGCCTTTTTAGAAGGAAGTGTCCCTCAATTGTTAGAAAGCAAGTGTTGTATATCCCACAGGAGAGTGTTTCATTTCTACAGTATTTTTTTGCCTTTTTAATATGATGTTGGCTACTCCTTTACGCATCTCAACACCAGTGTAAGTAGTAAGGAAAACTGTATTTTGTCCAAAAATGATTTTATGTTTTTGGAATACTGACTTGATATATGACTCAAGCCTGAAACAAAATATTCTTGAATAGGTTTGTGTCAGTGCTTCCTTTCCTTTCATCTCTCTTCTTTTCTCCCCCTTCCTGCTTTCCCTCCTGATTTGATATGACCTCTGCTTTGCAGTCTTTTGAGTGTGGCCTCTTCCTGTGTCAGTGTGAGCTAGGTGCACTCATATAAAACATGGGATGTTCCACCTTTGTAGCTGTCCTGAGTATTGGTTGTCCTTGAGCAGAAGTCCTGATCCATTTATTTCTATATTTCTGGATGTCAGCTGATAGCCAGTTGTCAAGGGTTTTTGTGATTAAGATGGCAGTGTTTTGGAAGAGCTTGGGGAATGCCAGCTCATGTCCATAATTTTAATTTGTGCTTGTTTGTCTTCTTTTTTTTTCTGAAATGTCAGAAAAAAAAAAAGGGTTTGGGATGTGAAGAAAAAGAAGAACCACAAAACCCCCTCGGAGCTTCCTCAGGAATATTTTGAATCTTAATTCTCTTCAATCTGGGCCATTTTCATTTGAAAGGCATTGTAGGACCATGGCAACTAGGGATGGCATAAACAAATTTGGGCCATCTCTCTTCTGTCCCCTCTTTCTAATGGATGCATTTCTGGAGCAGGAAGCTTCTTTAGAAGCTAAACTCAGAATTCTGTTGAATTTAGTATGAAAATAAAGTAGCTGTGATTGCTAGCTCATCAGTTAAGCTCCATAACACATCGGTCCATGTAGGTATTAAGATGATTTTAAAATCCCAGTAAAGAAAGTGTGAAGAATAGGGCTATCTTTCTAATCTTGCACTTTAGGTTTATGCATATTTGTCCAACTATCCATTGACCGTAAAGGTAGCATGAATATTCTTTTGCTTAGAGGTAGCTTTTAATTAGTAGTTGCTCCGTGGTTGCAAAGTATTATGATCCAAAGAAGTTTTTAAAAAACTTGGGTAATGTTAAGAGGTTCTTGTTAATTCTAGGTTGTTTTAGGCAGGAAGAGTAGAGAGCATTTGCAAGATGAGCTGTGCTTCATAGTTCTGGAAGCTGAGATGGTTAAATGAACAGGCAATAAAAGAAGTATGTATTAAGGATGAAGTGCTTCAAAGTTTTTATTGTTCTGCACCTTTCCTGCTATCTTCCAACTAAAGCACTTTTTTTCTTTTTCAATTTATTCTCTGTCCAAGAATAGTTTTCAAGGCTGAACTTGTGATAAGAAAGGCATAGTATTATGGAAGATAACTTACATGAATAAGATTATCATCATATATTCTTCACAAAAGTAAATACTATCAAATTGAATTTCTTTCTTTGTGATTTACAGTGCTGATTTCCCAGACTGATGGGTTTGTATTAGATACATTTTGCTTATAAATATTATTGAAAATGTTAAAAATAGAAGAGGTGACTTTGGAAGCATGTGTTATCCAAATAACACATCTGTGTCTGATTTCTGCTTGTATGCTTTTTAATCAGTGAACCAGGTTTAAATTCTGTCAGTGCACCTTTCGTGCTCCCTCTCCTACATTTTGGGGCCAGAGTGTTCAGCGGGGGCTGCTGCAGTTAGGCCACTCTTACAGTTGTATAGTCTTGCTGCTGTACCAGCTTGGAGCATAACTGACACTGGAACCATGACACTTCCTTGGAAGTGGCAGGTAGAAAAGCCCCAGGCTGCAGCAGGCACATGTTATAGCTGTCAGCTGATTGACATATCTGGTAGGCTGTAAAAGCAATTCCTCCCCTTCTCTTTCTTCCCCTCTAGGGCTCAAGTCAGATATTTCCTTCTTGAGTGGTAGCAGCTGATAGTTGTTGAATTTTGGCAATTTCTTCCAAATTGTGGGAGCTGCTGTGATGTAGAAACACCTGCAGCTCAGGGGAATGAGAAGCTGCAAAGTGAGTGTCTTGTGCTGATGAGGGTGAAGCGCTCCAGCAGTAGGCTCCCTGCCACTTGAAAGTACTCCCAAAATAACTACAGGGGAGTAGTGTTCTGAATTAAAAAGTCACCATCAGAACTGTGATTGTGATACATCGCTCTTGTTACAATCACTCAATATTGTGAGTTGTATTTTATCCCTACAAAGCAGTTGTTTGTCTTAGGTTTAAACTGTCCCTGTCTATCTGAAATCCTGTTTATGAATATATAGAGACTCAGCTGAAGTGAATTACAGGTGGTCATATGTGAACTAGAGTAACGCTGTTACTGCACTAGTTTTTTAATTCAAACCCATTGCCAACATAGTGCTAATATTTTCCATCTCTCTCCAGAGTATTGATGAAGATTCTTTAATACTTGTTATCATCCTTTTTATTAGTTAAAATTTATATATATATATGCATTTGTGTGTGTACACCTGCATTGTTATATGCCGTAATGAAATACTCATGAATGTTTTCACTGTGCTGATATAATTGATGTGCTGGATTTATATCCTTGAGTTAGAAAGTATTGCCAAACATTTTTTCTTATCTCTCTTCCACAGTCATAATGAACGAAAAGTAACCTGCAAACATCCAGTAACAGGACAGCCATCGCAGGACAACTGTATTTTTGTTGTGAATGAACAGTAAGTGACATCTGTTTTAGTCTATAAAGTAGGTGTTTTAAAACTTACTAAGGTTGAAGTAGGATTCAGTGATTGATAATTGCCGTATTTATTTTTCCAAGTCAGATTAGCATGTATGAAGTTTTACTTGTTTAAATTATTTCAGAATATTTGTTTTAAATTATTTCAGAGTAATATTAAATATTTTATACTAATTTTTAAGGTAAAAAGCACAGCCCAAATGAGTTGTGTGGTAGAAGTGCACCTTGCTCATGCAGTGTGAATTGCCACTTGTCACTTTACTTATTCCTTAGTGTTAGCAAATGACGTATTTTATATAATAATCCAATAAACTTTAAAAAAAGGAAATTTTTTTGAATTGCATAGGACATTCATGTGCCTTTATTGTGTTTTACCTGATAGTGTCTCTTCAGTTGGTTATTTTCATGGCTAGTTGAGACACTTTCTGAAACTCTGGGTAGTAACTTGGTTTTGTTATCTTTGTGTTAGTTTTGTAGAATACACAATAATATGAGAGGGTATGCATAGAAGTCATATCTGACCTCAGTATTTTATATATGGCTGGATATTGGGTGTCCTGCTCACCAACATTGCTGCAACATGTTATATGATATGTAGAGTGAAAACCATCAGAAATGCAATATATGAAATTTCAGAAACGTGCATCTTCTCACTGAAGTGGGACAAAGCCATATCGGGCCTTTGGAGAGCATTTCTTCCTATTTCTGTCTCACACTCATACCTGTCTTTTTCCCTCCCACCGACACTGAACGCTAATAGAGAAATCCTATTTTAAAACATCTTAAAATTCATTTGTAATAGATTTAAGTTTAAAACACAGTGCAGGTAACTTTACAATGAAGTGTGAATTGCTTTTAAATTGGAAAAGTAGGACACAGATTGTGTTAGGCTACACCTAGGGGTGCTTTTTAATAGCAGCCTGCACACACAGCATGTTCCAGTGCTATTACGTATTCTATTTTCAGGACTGCTGCAGCAATGACATCTGAAGAAAAGAAGGAGCGACCAATAAGCATGATATGCGAAGCAACTAACTATAATGTGACATCAGATTATGCTGCTCATCCAATGAGCCCTTTGGGCAGAGTAAGTATTCATATCCAAATTAAAATAAAATTATTCAGTTAAAATAAAATTATTCAGTTATACCACAACGTAATAGACAATATAAATTATATATTAGTATTCCACTGAAAAAAGTGAAACAAATCATGTATCTTTTCCAGGGCACTTGACTTGTTTCATGTTTAATTTGGAAACCGAAGTGCCTGAAACAAGTTATCACTGAAACTGTAATTTTTATCAGGTATCACAGCTCTTATGACTTGCATGCACTTACACTGTTCTCAGAATCTGACCTTTTTATTCTGTGTGAACTTCAAAATGTTGAGTGACTGATCAGACATCTGGGTAGGCATTGTTACTGGAATTGCTTAGTCACAAACGATTGACTAGATCTCCAGGTAAAAGGGAGAGAATAAAAATTGTGTATAAGAAGTAATTGCAAATGAGATGGAAGGTGATTCTGTGGTAAAATTGAAGGGCAGATGACATGATTTGCTGTCATTGGACCAGAAGTTTAAGTCTTGGTTTCCTAGGAAAATTCTTGGGAAAAGTCCTGGAGATTTCTAGGTCACCTAGGTGAGAGAGCGGCTGCATGGTGCTGAGTTGCCAGCTGGGGTTAAACCAAGACAGCATCTTGGATTTTAGTCTTATCTAACGTAAGTCCAGTTTACTCTACTGTGCAAACCAAAGCACAATAAGAGTGAATGACTGGGAGGTTTGCTTCAAGAGCAACCTTCTGGTCCAAGCTAAAATGCTGAGGCAGAAATCCTCTCAGTTCATGGAAAATTGCAGCCATCTTGTAGGCACTGAAATTGCCTACAAAATCTAGAAGGCAGCATCATGGTTGGTTTGTGGTTTGGAAGATAATGTAAGCCTTGAAGATCAGAAATATATTTTTAAACAGAAGTTGAAAGTAACAAAGATTTCAATTTCCATTCTTTGAGTTCACATGCAGAAAATTTCCACATCAGAAATGTTCTCAACCCATGTTTTTCAAGTATGCAGTAAGTTTAGTGTTGATTACTTCTGTGCTAGTTTTGAAACTGGGGAGGAAAGTCCACATAAATTCTGTGACCTCTACCAGCTAAGCAGAGAGAAAAGCAGCTTTCAGCGATGAATTGTGCAGCCCCAGGTGCTAACTGGTTTGTTGCCCAGGATTCAGAACACTGCTGGTTGTTTTCTTCAGGTTTGGAAAAGAGTGAATGTCACTGGAAGTTTCAGACTTCTTTCTCAGCACTGGAACTGTACAGGGTCCTTCCCATGAGGTCTAGTTTTGGGTTCTTTACAGCTGCCAGGGCTGTTTCTCAGAACAGGTCAGGTGATCTCAGGTGTGACTATGAGTTTGCCCGCTCTGTTATCTTTTGTAGCTTCCAGCAAGTGGTTAGAAATTGGACCCTTCATTCACTATCCTCTTTTCCTCTTTGCCTTCTCCAGTAGCTGAAGCTGTGCAATATGGCCAACATGTTTAGAGCTACAGGGTAAAAAGTAGTTGAACCCTTCAATTCTTATGTTTTATCCTTTTTCCTGTTTTCTTCCTGTGATGTATTGGATACATGTGTGAGAAAACACAGGATGGCCAAGGACCCCAAACATAACAAGAGGAGGACGTGATTTAGAAAGTTTAAGAATCCATAGTTAGTTCATATATACAGCTCTGATATTTCAGTATCCTAAAATACTCATTGTCTCAAGGCCTAGAATTTGTTGGGAACAGTTACTCTCTTTATGCAGTGTGTGGTAAAATAATCGTGAGTCATCTAAAGTGCTTTTTGTATTAAGTAAGATTAGAAAGCACTTGTGATGCTGTGTTTAATTAAAGGAAGTTTGAATTCACCGTTGGTAAGATGTAATCCATTAAAACTTTGCTGTGCTTTCAGTGAAATTGGATTCAATGTGGTTTATTATCAGACCTACTTCAGAGATAGCTATCTAAATTACCTGATTTTGTTAGTAGACTTGACAGTAGTAGTACTTATGATTGGTTGTGGTTTCAGGAGCATCCTTAATGCATTAGCCATTTAACAAGTGTAGAATGTCTGGAACATCCTTGAGAGGTTTTGAGCTTTTAATTCCTAATATTAGAATGGATTTGAATGTTATGAATTATTTCTGATCAAAATCTTGGCACAGCTTTTATGTGATACGCCAGTATAGTAGCCGTACAGGTTAACTGAGATAGATGTAGTTGACATTACAATGTGCTGTGGATTGTTAAAGGTTCTCTATATATTTGTTTCTTCTGGATGACATGATTCTCCTGGCTCCTTATGAACCTTTTTCCATTTTGTACTGGTAGAATTTTTCAGATGAAATGTAGAAGATTTTTACTTTTATTTTTAATTAGGTTTCAATGGTGTGCTCTATCTCGCTTTCCAAACTGAGCTGAGTCAAATTTGTGTATCTCCAAGGGAAATTAAAAGCACTGTATTTTTTATATTCCCTCACAATTTTTTTCAACAAATATGAAATAACCTTGTTCCATTATGGTTTAGACTTAAGGCAAATGCACATAGGTCTTTTAAAGTTACTTTGTTTTGGCTAAGCTGTGTTGTATTCTTCAGTTAATGGCATTGTTGACAAAAGCTGCACATCACTTTAAATTACACTTTTCAGTTTATTATTTTTAACTTGCTGGGGAATTGTCTCTGAAGCATGTATAAAACCCAACTCAGTTCTGTGATACGTTGAGAGAATTCCCATACAGAAAGCCCATACCCAAATTTGCAACAAAAAAGTGAGTGTTTGTTTAGGCTTCCTCCTTTAGGAACTTTGCATAACATTATGATTACTCTCAGTAGTAGAAATGACGAAGCTGAACCACAGGGTTATGTTGTCTCAAATCAAATGATGAATTTGGAGCAGAGCCATGAACACTGCTTAAAAAATTTATTTGAACTTTACTTTTGCAGAGTGGGATACTTTGCTGTATCACATTGCATGGTCTCTGAGGCAGCAATTCTTAAAGGATTTAAAACACAAGTAAACACAAGTTGAGCTCAGTTCGTTGCAGAACAAGCTTCATAAATGTAGGCTGAAAAGAACAAAGTGTGAATTGACAAAGTGCTGCATGTTTCTTTATGCCTTTTCCTATTTCTTTTGGTTACTCGAGTGGAAGGATGATAAAATCTAAAATGGGTTATTTATCCTACTTCTCTAAATTACCTGTGTTCATTGCATAGCTGTAAGGTTGTTAAAGATATAAGCAACAGCAAATATGAGTTTCAGGGCAAAATTTTCAAAGCAGGTTTTAGTGCAAGCAGGTAAAATAATATACAAACCAGCCAAGAGATCGCAGAATGAAGGGCTTTTGAGAGGGGAAAAATAATTAGAAAAAATACAGTATTTGTTAGGAAAGAGGGAGTTGTATCTTGTAGAAATCTCAGCAACTTTTCATGTATTAGCCTGGTGTTAGAAGCAGCGAAGAGTAAAATTTTCTAGCCCAAGTGATACAGATTTTCATAATTAATAATAGTTCTGTTAGTTTTACTTCTCTTTCTACAGCTTGGTAGGATTTCTTCCTATCTTACAAGAAGGTCAGTTATCTATTTGGTTCATTGTTTTGTTAGGAAGATCTTTAAGTGCTTGTCTTGGGATTTGTCGTTAACTTTTCTGCATAGGATAAAGAAAGAAATGCTGAATCCAGCAGAGCCATCATAACAATTATTTATCTAAAAATGGAATATAGTTTGTATTTTGCAATCCCCCAGAGGAACAAGTATAAGAAAAAGAACTTAAAAGAAAATGTACTGCGATTTTTCAACATATTGGTGTAATGTTTTCTTTAACCTGTTCAATTCAATTTAGACATCACGATCTTCAAAGAAGGTTCATAATTTTGGAAAGCGATCAAACTCAATAAAGAGAAATCCTAATGCACCGGTTGTCAGACGTGGCTGGCTCTACAAACAGGTACTCTTCCCTTCTTCATCTCCCTCTCCCCAACCCCCTCTTTATTTTTTCTGGTAAGGTATATACTGTACAAAAGACAATCATCTGAATAAAATGCAATGATAGCAATACCGGAGTGAAGCTCTAAATTGTGAGAAACTGATATGTGCTATTTTAAATAGCTCATTACTGGATAACTTTCTTATACAAATCAGTAAGGGTATCAGACAAATACAGAACATAAAGATGTATACATATTTCTCTCTAAAATACAGAAAGGGCTTGAAAAATCTGTGTAGACATTGGTAGTAAATAGTTCAATTAATTTCAGACATGCTGAGATGGTGGGACAAGGACGTATGGTCCAGCTTTTTTTTTTTTTTTTTTAATTCCAAAGTTTCCTTTGGAAGGCTGTATGTGTTAATTTTATTTTAAAGTAAAAGTTTTCAGTAACAAATGGGAAATCAAGCTTTTTTTTTTTTTTTTTTTTTTTAGGTATGAAAAGAGAGAGGAATGGCTGTTTTGTTAACTTAAAGCTAATCTTAAAACCAGATATTACTTTAGGTTTTCCTATTGCATGTAAACCCACCTGAAGTGGGTGCTTTTTAGTATTTAGTGACAGTGTACCTAGCCTGCTGTAGATTTTGCTATTCTGCAATACTAAACCATTTGCCCTTTCTTGCTCTGCAGGAGACCAGATAGAATAGTTTGACCAGAAAATTGAACAACAAAACTGATTAGGCCATATCAGGAATGTATTTTATAAACCCGTCGATAACCATGTAAGAACTTGTCATTTAAACTCAGCTCAGGCAAATGTGTATGTGTAATTTTGAATCTGTGGTGTCATTTACTGTGCCTACTCTGATAGACTGGTATGACCTACCTGGCTTTCTGCTGTTGATAAATCACTTTTTAAAAAATACTATCAAATGAAATGATCTGGTAGTGTCTGGTTACTAGAAGATTTTTCCATGTTTAGGTCCCCAGTGATTAGGCTTGGAAAGGATCTTAAGATCATTTAATTCCAGCCCCCTGCCATGGGATGCCTCACACTAGACCGTGGCATCCAAGGCTCTGTCCAACCTTGCCTTGAACACTGCCAGGGATAGAGCATTTACCACTTCTTTGGGCATCCTGTTCCAGTGCCTCATCACTCTCACAGTAAAGAGCTTCTTCCTTAAGTAGTGTTTTGTGGATGTTTTAATTAAATGAAATTAATTAAATGAAACAACTTGATTGAAATATTAAGTCTAAATTACAGCACAAATGGTTGCACAGATGAATATCTGTGTTATGCTGTCTCTGCTTCCCAGTTCTCAATGTTGGATTCATTATATTCTGGCTTTTCATTCTGAGGTTCTTTAAAGTGAATTTTATGTGTCTGAAAAGACATGTTTTAGTACCTGACCTGGCTTAGCATCCTCTGAAGACTGGTTTGCGTCTTTTGTTTCATGTCAAAACACAGTTATTCAGCATACAAATTAGTACAAATTGTACTTTATATTCACATTACCATTCGTACATTTGTATTATTTTACTAACAAAAAAAGAGTAGCTATATTTTAAGATCTTAGAATCACAGATTTACAATCATCTAGCCCAACCTTCCCTGCTCTCAAGCAGGCTTAGCTAGAGCAGGTTGTCCAGGGCTGCCTCATGCCAGGTTTTGAATATTCTCATGTATGGAATCTGCACCACAACCTCCCTGGGCAACATGTGTCAGTGTTTGGTCACTCTCACAATACAATTCTTACCTCTGCTCAGTTGGAATTTCACATTTATTATTTTTTTCCCATTTCCTCTTGTCATTGAGCACTGCTGGGAAGTTACAGTCTTCCATCAGGTGTTTATACATGTTGATAAGATGCCCCCTGAGCTGCCTTTTGTCCAGCCTTAATATTCCCAGCTCTCTCAGCCTCTCTTCATATGAAACATGCGCCAATCCCATTATCATCTTTGTGGCCCTTTGCTGGATTCAGTCCAGTATGTTCACCTTTCTCTTGTGCCAGTGAGCCCAGCATTGAACCTAGCACTCCAGCTAGACCTAAGTAGCGCTGAGTTGAGAGGAAGGATGTCCTCCCTTCATCTGTTGGCAACTCTGTTAAAGCAGAGGTTCTTTGCCTAGTTTCCCAGCCTGTCAGGGTCCCTCAGAATGATGGCGCAACCACCTGGTGTATCAGCCACTCCTCATAGTTCCTATTATCTGCAAACTTGCTCAGAGTGCACTCTGTTGCAGTGCGCAGCTCATTAATGAAGATACTAAGTAATAATGGCTACAGTATCAACCCCTGGCATAAACCACTAGCAACTGACTGCCACTGGTGCCGCTGATCACCACATTCTCAGCCTGGTAGCTCAACCAGGTTTCAGTCCACCTCACTGTCCAAATGCATACTATTGGACTGGGTTCCTCTGTAAAATGGTTTAAATACTGTGGTATTGGATTGTTTCTTGTAAGCAAAGGTGTTACATGTTTCCATGTTGTAGTGGTAATTAAAAGGCAATTTAGTCAGGTGTTGTCCCAACAGATAATTATGTTCACAAATTTAGAGTGAAACCTTGTGTGGGTTTCTGGTTCCTAGTAAGTTCCTTTACATGTTTGTGTAATCACCGAGAACAGCAAGTTTTGTTTGACTCAGGGTGTGCTGGCTCATTGCATGTAACACTATTCTTCTGTCATTTTTCTGCTAATTTTCAAGTCCAGAGTCAACTCTTCTTTGTGTTTGAAAGGTATTTAGTCTGAACATACTGTTACCGTTCTTATGACATAATCACAATCAAGTGGAGACAATGAATAGTAAATCCACTGACACAGAAAGTATGTACTTTAAAGTAGGAAAGAATTTAAAATATAAGAACTGCACAATTGGTTTGTATGCGCATCTGCTATGTCTGAAGAAGTCTGAAAGATCATTCCTAGCATGTCTCACTGCTGGCAGAATTTTACATGGACATGTAGAAACTGGTTTCTCAGCGATGGGATGAATGTGATGTTGAATAACAGCCTCTTCAGAAAGTCTGTCTGAGGGTTTGTGATAACCGTTTATATTGAACAAGTTTGAGTGTTTTCACATCTCACAGTTTTCCTTTGGACCAGGAGTTCTGCATCCTAATCTGCTGCTGAGTCAGTGACCTTGTCAGTGATGTCAGGAGGGCAGTCTCCCCTCCTTGTGTCTGCCTTTCCAGCTGTGAAATAATAGCTGACTGCTATGGGCAGCACTTCCAGACTTCATTAGTGTTTGCTAAACCACTTTGAGGTCCTCAGAAGGAAGGTGCTATAAAGTATTCACTTAATTCTGTTTATGAAAATGTTTGTAAAGTTTTTGAACTTTTTCTGAACAATATTTCTTAGCAAATGCTTACTTTACCCTTTCTTCCGCCTTCAGCTCATTCCCCCTACCCCAGAAGGAGCAGAAATATGAAGCTAAAAATTATGCTGACTTTTCTCAAACAGAAAAAAAAAAACCAAGCAAAACAGCTCCCAAACCCACCCCACATTTTTTCATTATAGAATTCCTTTTCTTGGTTATCTCAAAACCTGTTTACTACAAGAGTATCGATAATTCACACATACTTTTTTCTTGGAACAGATTAACATGTTTATTAAAGCTGATTCTACTAGTATGTGCAAGCTGCAATGCTCTGGCTTATTTACACAGCAGTAGTGGTGGTATTCTTTCATTTTGGGGTATACTGTGTAAATTGGTTATGAGCGTAAAAGAAAATGAAATTGCTTTAGGAATGAACTTTCTTTGGGAAAGAAATTTGCTGTAGATATGTGAGTGGTAGTAGAAGATGAAGTTCAGCACAGTTTCTTCATTAAACAAAGGAGGAGGTACCCCTAATATTACCTTGCTCTTTTTACTTTTCGAAAGAGAATATACTTTTTTGTGTAAATAATGGCCTCTTATTTATTCTTGAATCATGTTAACTTAAGGCTTCCCGGGTTATGATCTTTGTTTGCAGTGTCAAGTCTGTGATGAGAAATTAAATGTATTTTAAGTATCCTAGCATGGAAAATTAACTACTAGCAAACCACCGTAACTATGTAGTACCTCGTTTACTTCATGAACTATTACTCTTAACATTCTGAAACTTCTTACATGATCACTTTGATTAATACAGGATAGTACTGGAATGAAGTTGTGGAAGAAACGGTGGTTTGTGCTCTCAGATCTGTGTCTCTTCTATTACAGAGGTAAGTTCCACTTAGGAGAGCTTTGCTAATTTTACTGGAAGAAGATTCCACTCAAATGTAAGAAATAAGAAGCTACTACTTAATTTAATGGATTAAAGTGGTTGTATAGCTGCCAATAGCCGGGCCTGCTACTTTTACCTTTTTTTTTCCCCCTCCTCTTTTCTTAATTGCCAGCTTCACATAATTGCTTCCTGCCTCTCAAGTATGCTCAAAGGGCAAACACATTCACAGCCACCACTTTTATTACATTCTGGATTGTAGTTTTCTTGCTGCTTCTGTTGCTAAGAGCTAGATATGTCGGGTTAAATCTGATTTTTCATACAAATTAAGTAACTGAAATGGGGATAGGAAAGGGATAGTGCAGGGGAGCTGGAACTCTGCCTTTGGAATGATAATGAGAGTGGATATGCCTGTTGAGAATCTAATCAGTGTTCATGAATGCTTGTAAAGTGAAATGTTGTGAAATTCCGTAAGTGTAGACCTCTGCTGCACTTGGAACAAAGGAATCCGTTAGTACCCTTATGTAGCTACATCAGACTTATTTTACAGGGGAAAAATTAGCTGCTTATAAGTCTAGTCTGGAGTTTTGTGTGTTAGAAAACTGCAGTGCTTCTGAGGGGATAAACAAATGGGATTTGTGCATCTGGAAACAGACCCAATCTTAAAACAAGGTGTACAACCATAACAGTTTAAAGGAGACTTAAGAGTGAAGAGGATGGTAAAGCAGGGCAAATAGAGGAAAATAGTTACGGCCATCTGCAGTCATAGCTGAAGTTTTAGAGAGTAAGGGTAAGAAAGGGTTTAAATTCAAGATGAGACTTTAGAATTGGTAGAAATGGTGGTGATGCTGGTGATGCTGAAAGCAGTGACTGATGGATTTAAAATGCTATTCTTTTAAAGTTCAGCGTGATTCAAATCTAATCAAGACAAATCAGGTCACTAAACATGTTTCAGTTAGCAAAATCTGAATTATTGAAATATAATCATTAGGCTTTGTTTCTTTACCCCAGGAAGTATATGTAGTTGGATAAACCACTGCTGAGTCAAAATTAGGCCATAATTTCAGTTATGGAGGCATTGATTGTGATAGTTACAGTGTGTTTAGTTAAGTGGTCATTATATACTTTGTCCTTTTTTACGGGGTGTTCTTGCATGAAACAAGTCTTAAGGCTCTTTATCCCAAAGGTTCTAAAGAAAGCGCTGCTTTGTAGCTGCGCACATTAAATTGACTTAAAGCACAGCACATGAAGATCTCAAAACAAAAAAGCAATAAACAAAACCACCAACAAATGAAATAAATCCAAACAGCTCTCTAATCTTACTTTTTAATTTCTACATGTTAGTGTGCCAAATAAGCTGAAATACAAGCAGAATAGTCTAAACTGTTTACACGATAAACTTTGCTTTGAGCAATCACTCACTTGGAACAAGTTAAAGCTGATAAATTGTAACTAAACATGATAGTGATGGTCTTGAAAGTATTAGAAATGGCTAGTAAAATATGAAAACCCACCATTGCATTCTGAATCCTGTGATTTATATTTTTTATTGGTTCTGTCCCAGATATTGAAAAACTGGGAAGTGGGGGGCCATGCACTTCCTCTCAGGTCACAAACGGTGTTTCTGGTTGAATGAATTTTGTTGTTGGGGTTTTGGGGAGTTGTTTTTATTGGTTTATATTGGTGTTTATTTTGGTTTGGTTTGTTAGTAAATGTTAATGAGCATTTACAGTTGTGTTACAGCATTAGCAGCTTAAATCTGATTTAGGGATGAAATTAAAATTAGTTCATTGTATTTTTTCAGAGGTTAGAGAATACTCTTTTTCTGTTTCATGGAGGGATAAAAGACTGCCTACTTTCATATTGAAAGGTTACTGTTGCAACAGGTAGAAGATCTGAGGGCTGGACAGAAGTTTGCTATTTTCCAGTTGTATTATTCATACACAGCATACAAATGAAGATGGGTATGGGGCAGTGTAATGTGTAAATAAAAGCTAGTCCGATTGGGAACAGACTTTTACAATCTGGAAATGGAATGTATCAGTATGTCTCTAACAAAGACCAAAGTCCTCCAGACATGCAGCCGTTCAGTGCAACAAAAATGCTTAATACTTTTATATGACACTAGTGGGTGTGACTTAGTAATAAGTCAAAGTATAACCTAGCAGAAGGAGGGAAATTTTCCCCAAACCAGCAATTGAAGTAAAATAAATAAACCCCAACATTTGCCATGCGTTCTTGGGCAGGGGAAGAGGGGCAGACTTTTTGGTGTATGGCTAGTAAAGAGTAAATATTTGAGAGGGGAGGTGAGATGGTTTCAGGCAAGAATGAGTACAGTTGAGTACTTGAAAGAAAATCCTCCTTTTTCTAGCTTGTAATCGAGATAATTTTATGCTCAGTTCTCCACATAAATAGCTATTCCAGACAGTGTAATTTTTACATCTAACATGTCATATAATGCTAAAATGGCTGGGCAGAGCTTTCCCCATATGAATAACTTAAAGTTGGGTCTTTTCAGAATTTACTGGGTAAATGAGAACTGCGAAAGGATTTTTAAATCTGCATATATAAGAGGTAGTCCTTTTATACTGTTACATGTATTTTAGTTGTGACAGTGTTAATTTTTCATGCATGAAACTTTGGGATATCTATGTTTTCATTTTAATTTCATAGATACATAGTTTATTGTGGGTAATGTCTTCAAATAAGAGAAGTGTTAAGGGGGGCAGTCTCCTAAGATACTGGTTGTAAGTAGAAGTTCTCTATCTGAAGTACAATTTAGATCGACTTGGTGAATTGCATCAAATTATTTCTTTATTAAAGTATGATTGGATTTCAGAGGTGGTTGTGGCTTCCAATTAAAATGTCAATTTATTATTATAATCTATTGTTCTAAAATGTTACGTAAAATAAGGTTCTGGAAAAGGGTGTTTGTTTTAGGGGAGAGTTTGTTTTTTAGAAATTATGTGAAACAAGCATTCTTACAAATAGAATGTAATCGAGTCTAAAATCTTCATGGGAGTTGCAAGAACATGTAGCTTAATATGCCCCTTATCAGAAGAAGCATGTGCAAATTTTCTCAAAGGCCAAAAATCATAAGCAGTATTTTAAAGTACTTCTGAATTTTTTACTGAGCATGCAATAGATAGTGGATATCGCTCTTGTCGCAGAATTAGAGACATGCAGGTAATTAGTCACATGCAGGTAAGCACTGATGCCTAGAAAAACCTTAGGCATAATGTTTGCATAGTGGTTTCCATAAGGCAGATTCCATAAGGTAGCTCACATGCTTAAACTTGGACAGAACTGCCACACTCAGGAAGGGGTTTTATATATGTCCATCTTGGGGAAAAGTTGAAGGTGGCCGTATTCTGATGGCCCAGATTTCACAGAGCTGAGCAGGTTTTTGGGGGCACTCACTTTACATCATACAGGTTCTGTGGCATGTGTTGGCAAAGAGGGGCTGCACAATTTATTGCTCTCATGGTCTGCACACTTCTGAGACTTCATATGGAAACCTATGGAACAAACCAGTCTGGCTTTCTGGTTCTCTCATGCATTTTTTGCTGAGTTCATCTTCTTGTTAGTGGTCTTGTGGTTTTAAATACAGAGTTTCACTGAAGTGTTTAAATACAGGTGTTATGCATCAAAATACATTGTTTCTCTAATCAAGGACTGTGCATTCACAGATGAGAAAGAAGAGGGAATACTAGGTAGTATACTTCTGCCTAGTTTTCAGATATCTGTGCTTTCTGCTGAGGACCATATTAACCGCAAATATGCCTTTAAGGTAAGGGAATCAATTTTTCAGTTTAAATTTATGTCAGAACTCATTTTACTGAGTCGTTATGCAAAATACTATTATTATTTTACATAATATTTAAAAATTAAATAATATAGGATTGACCAGCAGCTTCTGAGAATTATTTTTGCATAATACGCTAGCAGAGGATTCAAGTATTTAGCCTGATGCAAATATAGATGTAATTATTAGTATAAGAAAATGAGTGAATGTCACATAGTAGTCTTTTATTTTTAGCTCGTGGGTCTTAAATACTGTGTGGTGCTTTAGAATAGTAGACTGTATCTGCAGCTGGACTTATTCCACTAATGAAAGTTCTTCAATTATTCAGATACAAAGTATCTTTATATATAAATAAAAAGAAGATTTTATTATCTCTTAAATCATAATATTGCATGAATCATTTAGGAGTGTTTCACATCTAATCTTTTTAATCATTATATGAATCACTCTACTAAATATTTTCTCATTACTTGTTTTTCCTGTTTTTGTTGTTTTATGAGCTCCTTTTGGCTGTTCTCTTAAGCGATGCATCATTTGTTTACTATGGTAAGTAGAAATTAAAACTTATTGTATCATTCAGTCGATTTAAAAGTGAACATGAGCTGGCAGTGTGCGCTTGCAACTCAGAAAGCCAGCCGTATCCTGGGCTGCATCAAAAGGAGTGTGACCAGCAGGTCAAGGGTGATGATCCTGCTCCTCTACTCTGCTCTCATGAGAACTCACTTGGAGTATTGTGTGCAGTTCTGGTGTCCTCGACATAAAAAGGACATGGAACTGTTGGAACAAGTCCAGAGG
>JANRGW010047084.1:0-11881 GCA_024733675.1 Psilopsiagon aymara
ACTGTAGTGATAGGACAAGGGGTAATGGGTTCAAACTTAAACAGGGGAAGTTTAGATTGGGTATGAGGAAGAAATTCCTTACTGTAAGGGTGGTTAGGCCCTGGAATGTGTTGTCCAGGGAAGTTGTGAATGCTCTGTCCCTGGCGGTGTTCAAAGCCAGATTGGACATAGCCTTGGGTGATATGGTTGAGTGGGAGGTGTCTCTGTCCATGCCAGGGGGGTTGGAACTAGGTGATCTTAAGGTCCTTTCCAACCCTGACTATTCTACGATTCTATCAAGAAGGAAGACCCAGAGAACTACTGGCTAATTAGCCTCATCTTGAACCCTAGGAGCCTGATGGAGTACTAATCCTGAGAACCATTCCCAGGCCTGTGAACTATAAGAAGGTGATACAGAGTAGTCAGAATGGATTCACCAAAGGAATGTTGTGCTTGACCAATCTGATAAGCTTCCATTATGAAAATCCTAAGTTTTGACATTGTCATCCATAACAACTCATGCAGAAGCCAATAAACTATGGGCTGAATGAACAAACAGTGAGGTAGATTTGAAAACTGCCTGAGTTGCCAGATTCAGAAGGCAGTGATGGATGACACAAAGTATAGCTGGAGGCTGATAGCTAGTGGTGTACCTCAGGGGTCAGTCCTGGGTCTATTACTGCTCAATATCTTACTTAATGATTTGGATGACTTGGTAGAGTCTACCTGCAGCAAGTTTGCTGATGATATAAAACTGGAAAGACTATCTGATACACCGATGGGTCATACTGATATTTCAGTGGGACCTCAACAGTTGGGAGAAATGGGCTGACGAAGTTCAAGTTGCCTCTTGAAGTTTAGCAAAAGTCCAGCACCTGGGAAAGAATAACCCCATGCACCAGTACGTGCTGGGGACTGAGTACCCAGAAAGTAGCTTTGCAGAAAAGGATCTGGCAGTCCTCTTGGACAGAAAGCTGAACATGAACCAGCAATGTGGTCTTTCAGCAAAAAAGACTGAAGATGACTACAGGCAACCTGGGCTGCATTAGAAGTGTTATCAGCAGGTTGAAGATGACCCTTCTCCTCCTACCAAACACTGGTGAGCCACACTGGGACTGCTATGTCCAGTTTCAAGCTCCTCAGTACAAGAGAGACATGGATGTACTGGAGAGAGTTCAACAAAGGCTCACTAAGATGATTGAGGGACTGGAGTGCCTCTTTGATAGGGAAAGACTGAGACCTGGGACTGTTTAACTTAGAGAAGAGAAAGGCTGGGGGCTTATTCTTGATGGATATAAACACCTGAAGGGAGGGTGCAAAGACAATGAAACCAGGCTCTCCTCAGGTGCCAGGTGAGAGGACAAGAGGCAATGGGGCACAAACTTTAACATAGGAGGTACTGAGGTGACTGAGGACTGGCACAAGTTGCCCAGGGAGGCTGTGAAGTACCCCTCCTTGGACATACTCAGAAATCATCTGGGCACAGCCCTGGGCAAGCTGGGCCGTGTCCAGACATTACTTAATTAGGACTTATACAAAGCAACACCTACTCTTGTCTGTTTTGAATCTGCTACTTTCATTTCATGCTCCCTTTATCCTGCCCAGTAAAATACAATAAATGATACTTTTCTGAAGACATTCTGTCTTCCTCAATTTCACAGACTTGTCATCTATAAAACTGCCCATTTTCTATTATCTCTAAATCACGAAGAATATTGTTATTTATTTGTTTCTCATATGGAAGGCAATTCATCACTCAAGAGCATCCTTGCTGCCCTTCACTTTTTCAAGTTCTATTGCATCATATTTGAAATCGTAGAAGCAGAACTGTTGGCCATATTCAAGATAAATGAACACCCCACACTGATACTGTGGCCTAATATTTTTTTTTTTTTTTTTCATTTTTCATTCCTTTCATAGTAATTTGCAACATTTGTTTTATTTTTTTTGCAGCTGCTGTGCACCAAGTTGACATTCAGAACTATTTATTATAACCCCAAGAACCCACTCCTGGTGGTGAAAGTCAACTCAGAGCCTATGATTTCATGTGTGAATTTAAGACTGTTTCCTTCCATTTACACATTTATCTTCGCAAAATTTCATCTGCTACTTTATCACGCTCTCAACTCAGCATTGTAAAATCCTTCTGCAAGTCATCACAGGCAGCTCCAGTGGACATTATGAATAGCAAAATTTTGTCATGTAGCTATTTCCCTTTTTTTTTCTTCAAATAAGATAGAACTACAATTGAGAACACAGGCCCCAATCACTGATTTTTCTGGGTCACCACTGCCAGAAAATGTTTTCTCCTACCAGTCAACGATCCATGGAACAAGCAGGAAACAATAATCAAATATAGCTCAAGCTTTTACTTTTTCAATATTTACTGAACTTGTGGTTGAAGACAGAAAGTATTTATTGCCCTACAGCATCACAGGAAATTTTGTGGACCATATTTGATTTGTATCTCAACATCTTTTATTACATATCCACTTCAAAGACTCTCTTTGCAATGGAAAAGGCCACAAGTTTTACATCACAAGAAATAAAACAGTCAGTAAGTAATGTGTGCATAGATTGTATGATTGGTTTCATCTCTTTATAGCAAGACCAAAATGGAAATTTGGGCCATGCTCCTAGGAAACTAGATGGGTCCTCAGTAAGCACCAGATATTCACCTTGAGCAAGTCACCACCTCTCTGCTTTCCCCCATCTCCTAAATGACAGGTGTGGCATTGACCGTTCTTGGCAATGCACTTTATAACACTGATGAAAGACATTACAAAAAACTGTCAACAGCTACTTGATCTAAGTGCATGAAATGGAGCATAATGAAAGTTGAATGAGGAATCTATCTCATTTAGTGCTCGTACATGGTAGGTTAGCTTTAGAGTCAGATACACTTCGAGTGCCAAGTTAAAAGCTTGCCATAGCTAGCCTCTATTAAAAAGGTAAACCAAAATAAAACATCACTCAACTGTGAAAACCAGGCATAATAAGGAGCAAACCTATTATGTTTTTACAGTATTTACTCTTAAAAGTTCTCTAAGAGCAATGCACATGTGAAAACTATGACTCCTTCAATGCTGGGTATCTTTTGGAAAAATTAAAGCTCTAATAAAACTTTCTATGACATGAAAAGGAGAGAATAGGGAAAAACTACACAGATCTATAAACTATTATTGATTTTTACTAAGCAATCAGAAGGTCTGGAAATAAGAGTCTAAAACATTTAAACCAATTTTCTTACTCTTTGGTACCATTTCTGTTGCCAGTAGGTCTTGGAATTGTCCTTTGGGGCCAGGAGGCTCACTACAACATGAACAATTACAAATAGAAATTAAATACCTGTGTTCTTACCGAGTCAGTCTCCAGGCACAGGTATCTCCTAACAGCTGATTCACACCCAACTGTCTTTGGTCATCCTCATGCTGTAGAACAGAGGCATAAACTGAGTACACTGAATGGAAGAATGTATGTTGTACAGATTTGCTTGCTATTTTCAAGTCAGTATGTTCTTTAGGAACTCTTAAGAGTGTTCAGAATGCTCTAGTCTGAAACTTTAATTGATGAATCTCTAATCTTACACTGGGTTGTAGGAGGCAAAGCCAAACTGCCACCATAGTTCCTTACTGCCACACATCAAGTAAGACTATAGCAGGCCTCAGAAAACCCTCTGCAATGGCAGTATACACTAGTTGTGAAGCAGAAATCAGTTTGTATCCACCTCTCTGCTGCTTCCTTTGCTAAAAGAACAGAATGGAAAACATCTGTACCATCCTTTGACACTCTCTGAAGGGACTTCATCTCTGTGACGCTTCACTGAGAGATCAAAGTACTAAAGCATGTTTTGTATGAGGAGAGACTGAGCTGGGACTGCTCAGTCTGGAGAAAGGAAAGCTCAGGGGGAATCTTATCAATGTGTACACATATCTTATGGGAAATAATGAAGACAAGGGAGTCAGAATGTTCTCCGTGTTCACTGACAGGACACGAGGCAGACAGCACAAATTAACACACATTAAATTCCAGCTTAACACAAGACAAAAACAGAAGTGCAGTGAAGGTAGTCAAACACAGGAAGAGGTTGCCCTGAAAGGTTGTGGAGTAGGTCTGACTATCTGCCAAGATATTCAAAACTTGACCAGGCTCTGTCCTGTGCAGCTTGCTCCAGCTGACTCTGCTTGAGCAGGGGGATTGGATAAATGATCCAATGAGGTTCCATCCAATCTATATGATTCTGTGATTTTGCCTTATTTGATGCATTCTGCTGATCAATCTGCTCGCTTTCAGACCTAGTCCTTTCTCCAGCCCCAAGGATTTGTTGCCCTTAATGCCTCCTCCTATCATGTGAAGGTAGCTCAGCCCATGCTAGGCATGCACTGCCAGCTTGTAGGCACCACCATGCCCTGGAAATTCTACCCTTTTCCTGACTCATGGTTGAGCCCATACCCCTATAACTTACAGGGAAAGTTATTGAGGGGCTTGTGACAAGTAGAATTCCAAATTCACTGGTGAAGGCTCACAAAGGGAGTGATACTTACAAACACCCCTGAGAGGATGAGAGAGAAAATAATTCAGTATGAATCACAGAATTGTTAGGGTTGGAAATGATCTTAAGATCATCTAGTTCCAATAAGACAGAAGGAGGACCACATCACAGCACATAGGCTGTCAGACATTATTCTTCTTAGTATCTCTAGAAATGCAAATGATGGCTGGGTTGGGCACAGCTTAGGAAACCAGGCCACAGCTTGTTTACATGTGTACTAATCTAAAATATTTGGTTGTTCAAAGGTGAAGCAGAAAACAGAAATGATATCTGGGCAAGGATACAGAAGAATCGGCAAGGTGACTTCATTTTAGGCTGGACTAAAGTAATGAAACTTTCAAGTCCTTTGTGAAGGGACGACAAAATAGTTATGTTAAACACAACACATCCATGAGGAAAAAAAAAAAAAAAAATCTGTTAATCTTTTACTGATAAAACTTTGATACAATAAACAAAAAAAAAAGAGAACAGTATAATCCTCCAGTAATGAATTACGATTCCTTATTCTCCCTCCCCCGACAGCATTTGAAAGAAAATTGGTGTTTTTCAGAAAAAATCCAAACAAACACATAAAAAGCCATTAAAACCCATTCTTTTATTTGCTTGGGTAAAGAAACCTTCTCCTACTATTTTGAATGTTAGTGAATTCAAATATTGAAAGACTGTTCACAAAAAGGTGACTACACTAGCAATTTTTTCTAGTTAACTGAAGTACAGTTGTGGCCTAAAGCTAACATTCTTGAGCAACTTGTGTCTATAATATGGTTGGATTCAATTTAAATATGTTAACTGACATGTGAATTAATTCACACTAATTCTGCTTTAGATTGCTATGAAGAGATTTAGCAATAGCACCATTTAAGGAGCAGGATCTTGCTGAGCTAGATACATTACAGATGTTCTGCAATAATCCCATCTGGAGCGCTACTATCTCTTTTATCACATAGTGGCAATAAACGAAAGATGAATTAGACAAATGAAATGGAAGGGGTAATTTAAGTAAAATATTCTCATGCATTGAGCCTTGGAAGTATGCATCTTACATCTAAGCACTGACCACCACTGTGTCTGGGCATTGTGTAAGGAACACAAACACCTGTGTACCTTATCTCAGTGTATTAACATGTGACTACTATACGCGTTACAGAGAAGATGACAAAGTAAGCATCTGAGGGTTAGGGGATGTGCTTGAGAGTAGATGATTTCAGATTATGCCTCTGAACCCAACCACATTGCTCCTACAAAAAACTACTACGAGACATGCAAAACCAGTTTACGGTTGCCAGTTTCCTGAGTGCAGCACTAATTGTGCCACATATGACTCTGTCTGCTGGTTTTGCTCACAACTCAAGACTTCTGCCCATACTACACTCTGAGGATCAGAGCACCTGACCTCTGATAGCTGTCATGCTGCTTCAATGCATGCTACAGGACTTGCATAATAGCTCAAGCCTTGAGAATGTTCTGTAGTGTTATCATAATGACAAGTGAGCATTTAATGAAGGAAATCACACACAGCACTCCATTGTGAGTTGCTATAATAGCATGCTTTGAATTTGCTATTTCTAGACAGAGCCACAGTCAATCACATTCATCTCAGCAGATCATACCCTTTTTTAAACCTCAACTAACATTACAGCTGAGTAGTGTATATGTTCTACCCTGCATTTTTATAATGTCACCACAAAATCTACTCGGCATTTTATGTCGCTGCATGCTTAGATGTCACACTGCCATCTGTGGAGACCTCAGAAATAGCAGAGCACACCTGAACTAAATGATCACAGGGACTAGGCTTGAGCTACAGAGCAAGACTGATAAATGACAAGCTTCCTTTTCCATCTCATACACTGACAGCACTGGAAGGACAGGGAGGGATGTATTTGGAAACAGTGTGACACAGGTGGAAGGAGAAAGCCCTGAAGCTTAAAGAGAAATTAGGTATGTGCGACTGACAGGAATCCAGAAGCTTCAGGGGATCTGATGGACTAGGGCAAAAGGTGAGTGTATGTGAATTATTTAGCACCTGAACACGTGGGTGATTACTATATATCTGGGCTGTCAAGATATTCTGTGACACTAGCTAAACTACAGCATCAGAGGAGATTTCTATAAAATAACATAGAATCATAGAACAGTTAGGGCTGGAAAGGACCTTAAGATCATTTAGCCCCAGCCATGGGCAGGGACACCTCCCACTAAACCATGTTACTCAAGGCTCTGTCCAACCTGGCCTTGAACACCGCTGGGGACGAAGCATTCACAACTTCCCTGGGCAACCCATTCCAGCGCCTCCAAAGTTCAAAATTCAAAAGGATCCAACAGGTCACAAGTCTAATTCTCCCCAATAATAAGCACAGATTAACTCACAAAAATAAAGACTAGTTGCATATGGGCATGACTGAGACAGCTGAAGAATCTTAAAAGTCTTTGTGTTATTAAAAAAAAAAAGGCAGCACACTATTTTTACATCTTTTTATCGGAATTCTAAGTGAAGGAAACTTATTTTCCATAAACTGGTTCTGTCTGTGACTTTCAAATACATTTTATAAGCAAAGCCACAAGGTTCAGAGAACAGCAACAACAAAACTGATTGAGAGCTCAGTGCAGACTACCTCAGATCCCTGAATTCAGTGTTGCTGGCGCAGGTTTCAGTAGATCAAAAGAACTGGATCCAAAGTGAAAAGCAATGCTGCAGCTTCCAGCACACCATAGTCTTTGTCCTTCCTGTTAGGTTTTGTCTGTGCAGACTTGCCTGTGAGGAGAACTTCTCCTTCCTAACCTAAGTGCCCTGCCACAAGCATGTCCTGGAGCAGGAGGAAAATTCTGGATCTATGACTTATGCCAACTCAAGAGCTGCTCATGTTCTTTCCTATTATTAGAAACTTGAAGCAACTTCATGGCCTGAAGCTTTCAGAGACATGTCAGTTACTCTAAAGAGGTGATCAATAATTCACTTGAAGATATCTTAAAATATCACCCTTCCTGGTTAAGCCCTGTTGTAGATTATTATAGTTCCACAAATTCTCTGAGACAATAGATGTTCCAGTGGCCTGAACACTGATAATTTGTCTCCGAACCTTGTCAGTTACCTGTCTGTTTGTTTGTAATCATTCTACCTGGTAATTGTAACCAGATGCTCTGTCTCTCCTCCTGGCCTCCACAATGCATTGCAGAGTATTAAACCTCATTTAGTCCTGTCAAACTGCAACAGATAAAGGAGACTTTGCACATATTAATACAACATCAAGCAGTTTAGAGTAGCATGATTTCAAGGGCTACTTAAAACACAAGAAAAGGTCCCCTTCTGGTTGAGATACTACACACAACCCTCTAAAAAGTCACAAATGTTTAAATAATGGAAAAAAGCCCCACCTTCTTATGATTTATCACTGCCTCTTTTCATCTGTGATTATGCTCAGAACATGAACACTTAAATCATTATGTCTGGTAAAATATGAATACTGGTATATATGAAAATAAAAATGCTTCTGAACTTTCAGGAAATATCACTTGCTGGCTGCTTTAGTACAAAAATCCTTCTCTTGAGGCAAGTGAGACTCTAGTTAGAAACCCACAGAATACTCTTTGCTGCCTCTCCACTGCAAAGATTCATTCTTTCCCCAGATAACCAGTTTGTGGGGACAGCTCTGAAAAAGTGGGTCGATTGGACAGGCACAGCACTCCCTGTAAACGGCATCCAGACAAAGGTTTCTCTTTCTATACTGATTCACTATGCCTTGCTTCTAAAACATGACCTAGCCACTAAGAATTTCATGCTTCTGATCCACTACAACTCCTGGAGTTTACGTTTAAGTGTTGTCCCTTAGAGACCACACTGGGTAAACACAGAGTAGGATAGGTGTGTAGCTAAAACAAATATAGCAATTGTTATTCATTATTATTGTAACCTGTGTACACTGGGCCACCATTTGACAAAAGGACTACTTGATTTTTTCCACTTTCATTGTCATTATCAAGATTTCTGTGTGGAGAAAAATATGCAATGAGCAGAATTCCCACTCCAGAAGTTCTGTCTTGCTAGATGGTATAAAACTGAGGTTCAATATGCTTCTATAATACAAAGATAACTTCATATTCCATGAATAAACCTTACTTATAAGTTCAGAGTAACCTAGCACCTCAAAAATTAGGGCCTTAAAAGACTTTGGTTCCAGAGTGCTAAGGCTGATCAATCTGTATCAAAAAGCCAAAAAAAAAAATAAAGGTCACCCACTGCCTGAAAGGCCTGTGATTATATTAGAGCCCCAGGCCATAATTCTTGCTTGCAACTGCTCAGCTAAAGACAATTTCTTCTTTATGACTACTTCATAACAGTATGCCGACTTCCGACAAAAGGAAAGAAAGCAAGTATTCACCTTAAAAAAAATAATTACATCTTTCAGCTGAATTCACTGAAGAAATGTGAACATTTAGTTATTGGTAAAGTTAATAAGCAGTCTGGCTTTAAAAAAATAAATTAGTTTCACATTACTTTGAAGTATCCACTTATGCTGGTTATTAAGCATATTAGTAAAATAATAGTAATTTGCAGGTACAGACAGATATTTTTAATTATGCATCGTGATTCCAACGGTGTTATGTAAGGTAAGCAAGAATCATGAAGGCGTCCTCCAGATGGCATTAGTATAGGTTTTGCTTCCTTAGCACACAAAGAAGTTCAAGGCCTCAGAAGAGACTCCTGGATATATCATTTGTTTCCAAAACAAATAATCTTGAAGACCTATAGTAATAGCAGACCTATATACTGCAAAAAGGTAATCTGCTCCATATTTTAGTTTTTCTGTGTGAAGGCAGAGTAACTTGAAGAGAATCAATCACTGGCTTGGAAGACTGCAGAGATCAGCAGAAAGTTGTCTGAGGCTCCCTCTTTTGAATACACACATGCAAAAAAACACCTTCACCACATGCTATATGTATAATCATTTGTACCAAACTTCTACTTTATGTTACTGATTTCTCAGGACAGAAAATGCTGGAAATCTGCAGCTGCCCAGCAGAAGGGCCAATAACACAGTATTCTATTCAAAAGATAGAGCTGTTGACCTAAGAAAGGTAAATAATTTTTCCACTACTACACATTTACAGATATCCATAATTACATCACAAAACCAACACTACAATCTTTTCAAGCCCTTCTTCGACAGCACTAAACGGAAAAATTAAGTTTTCCATCTTCTATCACAGGATCTCATTACTGATCTAACATCAGAAAGCACTATGATGATCATCTAATCTCTGTTTTATGCAGGGAACGGAAACCACATGATGATTCCTGCTTCAATCTCAACAAATTGCAGTTAAATGACAATGAGATACCACAGATACTTTCCCAAAAGAACTTATTGCGGGGTCACTGGACTTGTTCTTATTGCTGCTTTGTAATGGGGATGGGGTGAGAAAGGACATAAGATGGACACTTACTCATCCATTCTGAAGTTATATTCAAACATCAACCTATTTTCTCTAGAGTGAGATCAAGCAGTTGGTAATTCATTGATCTGAATAATTTTTGAAGAAGTAACCTGATGAAAGCTTCCATGTTTCCTAATTTACTTTATTTGGGATGATGCTATACCAAAAAGAATTGATAGACTTTAAAAAATAAGTAAGTGAATAATATTGGAAGTGAAAAATGCCAACAATGTAAGCCAAGATTAAACATATCAGCACTAAATTATTCCGCTTTTGTCTATAATGTGGTTAAAACACTATATATATATGTGTGTGCATATATAAATAGTTGGCCTCATTATAGACCTTTTTTAATGTTTCACATGGCGTCACGTAATATAATGCCCCTGCCCTTTTTTGTTAGAAATCTGTCACCTGATCCACGTATTGACAGACTCAGGCTGCCAGCACACCTTTGTGAAGCTGGTAATTGGTACGTTCTGTGAACAGAGTCAACACACTGCCAGTGAACACAGCCCAGAACAAAGATTCTATGGTACAGCAAACTTAGTGTTGAAAGTAATTCAAGGCTGCCCACTGAGAATAAAGCTCACATTTAGTAGCACAGGTCACCATCATTAAAGCTCAGTAATGCACTGCAAGGAGGCTTAAACCCAAATAATCTGAATAAGAATCACCCTGGATTTAAGATGATGATAATGCAATGTTTTCTTAAGGACAACATGTGCTTACAGACAACATTTCTGCATGTCTATGACAAGCACATGCACCCACAAGTATGCATCACACAGGCACAAACACACCAAATGCAATTCTGGCTTTTATCACCCTACTCTGGTTTTTAGTGATAAAGACAATACTCCAGTTCTAATTAATTTTTCACAGTACATTGCATGGGTTTACCCTTGTTATATTTCAAATCATGGAAAAGAGAAAAAGAAAAATAAAAAATTTACTGATCATCTCTAATAAATTGCATTAAATTCTGAAAAATATATATATATATTTTTTTTTTTCTGGAAAGGTAACCTTTGGTCTTTTTCAGTTGTGGGTTCTCTATGGTAATTCATTATATTTAAGCACAAGAGTAAAGCAGAGATGTTCCCCAGTAAGTTTTAACTGGAGTTCAGTGATAATATATGCATTCTCAGGAAAACAAATAATCTCTCTTGATTATTCCTTCAGGTTGATACATAAAAAGATAGATGGGATTTTATTCCTTCAGGGATGCTGAAAGAAAAAGGAGGAAAAGAAGTCGACATACCGTTCGAGCCAAACTTTGCTTCAAATTACTAGTGCTGTGTAGTCTAAGCTGAATACAGGTGGTTGCCTTGCGAAGACTTTCATGGCTGCCCAAAGTGTGATTACTGCAGTTTGGGGGAAACAAACAAACAAACCACAAACAAACGTTTAATTCTGCTTGCCACTTCTTTCTTTTTTTCCTCCTCTCACCTACTCCTAAAAGAACCAATGGTTGAAATTCTAAGTGCAAAGATGACTGAATAATATAAATCTTACATTTGGCACCTTGAACCATGAAAATTGATGAGGCTTTGTCCTGGCAAATTTTCTGGTGACATGATTTTAAAATAAGCTCTCAGTTACATCTTTCACCATTAAGTTCTGTAACAGAACAACAAGAACACTTGAAAAAAAATATTCTAAACAAACTGCATGTGCTCCCAAACCTAGAGATTATTCATGCATATACAATGCATTACTCATGCATTGAGCAAGAATATGTCAATATGTCAGTATCTGTCAATAGAGAGTTTGAGCAGTCAATAGAGAGTTGAGCAGTCAACAGAGACTTTGTGGGTCAGGGTTAAAGAACAGAGATGGGAGACATTATTGTGGGGATCTGTTACAGAGCGCCTGACCAAGAGGACTCTGTGGATGAAGCGCTCTATAGAC
>JANRGW010047088.1:0-16748 GCA_024733675.1 Psilopsiagon aymara
ATAGGGATGCTGGGGAGGGACTCTTCATTAGGGACTGTAGTGATAGGACAAGGGGCAATGGGTTAAAACTTAAACAGCGGAAGTTTACATTGGGTATAAGGAAGAATGTAAGGGTGGTGAGGCACTGGAATGGGTTGCCCAGGGAAGTTGTGAATGCTCCATCTCTGGCAGTGCTCAGGGCCAGGTTGGGCAGAGCCTTGGGTGGCATGGTTTAATGCAAGGTGTCCCTGCCCATGGCAGGGGGCTGGAACTTAAGGTCCTTTCCAACCCTAACTATTCTATGATCCTATGGCCTTGCACTATTCCTGTGTTTAAAGTGCATGGTGGACAACCCAGCTGCCACTGAGATCAAAGGAACAGAACCTAGGCTTGTGCTTTGTGTAGCTGAGCATTTGAAAGGTCATTTTTGGTTTAGGGTTTGTGGATTTCTCAGGGTCCTCAGAAAACTGGAAATGGATTTGAAGTGATAAGGCAAAACACGTTCACATTCAGTGTGAGTCCATATATGTGGTGTTCATGTACTGTGGGAGTTCATCGATACTAACCTTCAACCTATGCGTGTCAAAGGGCCTCTACACTAGGAGGTCCATACCACTACATGAAATTTGTTAGGGCAAAAACATTAACATCCCATGAGAACTATAGCCTTTATTTTAATATAAACTCACATATTTTAAATTGCATATCTAGAGATATTTATCTATGGGTGTAAATATTTATATATTTAAGTTCACTATATGCTGTCTTGTAGATCCTGTCTTGAGCAGTTAGTAAGTTAGAAGTCTTAGGGAATATAATTGTATCCCACTGTGGCAGCAGAAAAAAGCTTGTGCTGCTCTAGATAGGCCTTAAAAAGAAAACTCTTATGTAGGTGATCTTAGTGATATGGCATCATAATGAAGTGGGCAGCACTTCCTTAAAGGTCTTTCCTGGGAGGAGAAGAAGAAAAGGAAAAGCTGAAGGCTGGCACATCCCAATGTATCTCAAATGCTGCTCCTGGGTAACAAATGGAATCTTACACAAGAGCAAAATAACATGCCTGCGTAAAACAAAACACACAGCCCATACAGACCCATGCAGCCAGGTCAAACCTCTTCACAAACTTGGTCATGTAAACTGTTCATATGTACAGGCTGATCAGGTAGTGTCCGTCCTTCCACTGAGTGCTGTAATGTTGTCCTAAAAGCATGAAACTGCCATTGATGCCAGTATTGTAGCCTCTGGCCAAACCAGATGTAGTGTAACTGTGTGCTTGTGCATGGCCAGGACTGAATCTGTATTGGTGGTTATCTGACAATGTCTGCATCACTCACTGCTGGCTAAACCAGCCCAAGATCCTTGGCCTGTCTATGTGTAACAGAATTATCTTTACTAGTAATTCCAAATTCACGGCAGGAGAACTTGAAGTTGCACAAACCCACTTACCCTCCTGTAGTAATTCTGCATTGGCTTTGCATCTGCTTTGCATAGAGTTCAATGCCAGGAAAAGCCACGGGAAAATTAACTCTTGTCTCGGCTTGTCTGACACTCTCTGTTAAAAGGGAAAGCTCACTGTCCTTCGTGAGGCTGGAGCTGTATTTTACATTTCCTCCTCCCCCCCCACCCCCCAACTGCTGATGAGTGGTGAAAGCTCATATATTCTCCAAGTTAAAATGTCACTGAAATTATTGTATAGTGTTTATAATTGGGCAAATCAGAGTAGTGTCAGTGTGTGGCTGATGGGATCATACTTGACCTAGTGCTTGATATCAGAAGGGAAGCAGCCTGTCAGAGTAGGGAGCTGTTACTGGTGATTTGCCCTCAGAGATCCATATCTACAGAGGAGCAAGAGGACTTGGATGGGAATATTTTAATGCAAATGTGAAAAAGCCTTTGAATTGATGAATATGCTTTAACTCAACAAGAGTATTTAGCCCTAGCACACTGAAGTGTTTTTGGATTTGAGGACATACATCTTCTTTGCCTATGCTCAGAATCCGTGGTGCAAATTGCACTTCTGAAATAAGCACTAAAAATGAAGTCAGTAACTCAAAACAGCACTTCCACAAAATCTAGCATTGCTTGTGTTGACTTTTCACCAGCTTTTGTATTGCTGCAGTGTATGGGTTGGAACTTAATGGTTTTGATCAGCTCATTCATTCCAACTTGTTTTCAAACGTCTTCACAAATAAACTTGAGAAGATATTTCTAAGCAAAATTTAATTAAATCAAACAATTTTGTAAGGGATATTTATAAGCAAATCTGTGCACCAGAACTGAAATAATCACAAAACTTTTCATTCTTTTTTCCAGAACCCTAACAATTCCTTTTCCCTTCCCAGGACACAGAGGATGATTGTTTGCACATTTCATTGAGGTCGCATGGAGATATGACAATTCAAGCTGCCACTGGGACCTGAAATTTTCACAGATTAGGTTCTACCACAGGCAGCTGCTCTCTAGACACGCTTCTGATGCCAGCTGTGACTGTGTGGGTTTAAGGACGAGCAGTTTCTCCCCACACAAAGCCTTGTAGATGAGAACAAACCGTCAAAGCTGTGTGTGTAGCACCAGCGCTATGCGCAGAACTGGGCAAGTTTTCCTGTTATATAGGCATTTTCCCACTGCATGAGGAAGAACCACAACACTCAAAACAGTTTTCCTAGAGGGGGAAAAATACGAAAGTGAGATCCGTCCATCCTGAAATTGCTGATCAGGGCGTTTACCTCAGTTACCAAACATCTGCATTCAAATCCTTTCTTTGCCTCTCTCACACCACAGATGGGAATGTGGGTTTCCCACATCCCGAGCCTGTGGTTTTACCACCAGGCTACTCGTTCTTTGAAAGCAGGTCTCTCTTTTGATTTTTACATCTGCTCGTGTGAGGTAACCTACTTAATAAGCAAACTGAATCACTCCAGTTTAACACTAATTTGTGAGATGATTTCATGTTATATCATCACATATATTTTTGTAAGAGTCTTTTTTAATAAGGCTGTTGGGAAACAATCTAATAACATTAAACACACACACAAAAAATGACCAGGTTACTAACACCTAAATTCCTGTGAGAGGAGAAATGGGGATCATAGTTTCCCAGTTTTGTTTTCTGAACCATTCACAATGGTATATACCATCCCACTGCCCAGCAGTATCCCTACAGAAGCTCCCATTGGAGCCCACAGGACTTTTGTCACTGATTTCAATGACAGAAATAACTCCTTTCAAGAACACAAGAGAAGCTTGTCTGATCTTCTGCAGTGTCTGCCTGAAAAGACATGATTTTTCACACAACAGCTCAAAGATGTGTTTGTTTTCCACCCAAGTCTTAAAACCCCATTGTGAGGGAGTAGTCCCGAACACCCCCACAGGGGCTTTGGCTCACTTAGGTGAATTCATCAGAAGAACACACTTTCTACATCAGACAGCACAGCCCCAGAGGGTTAATGCCTTGGATGCTCAGCTGGATGCAGCCTGAAAGTAGAACCTCTTAGATGCACATTGAAAATGAGAGGAGCTGGAAGCTGTCACACGCCACTGCTGAGAACAAAGCTCCGGCCTCTTAAATTAAAACTTTTGCACACCAGATGTGTAGACACGACATGTTTATTTTTGACCTTCCCACTTAAGGAGGGAAACCGGCCAAATTGATCCCTTGTGTGAGCCAGTCGGCATCACTGGAGGTACCCTCAGCCTAGGCTTTGTTAGGAACAAGGTTTGCAACCTTTGTCTGAGACCTGGCAACGTGTTTCAAACAACTCTTACTGCTTGGGATGTAACACAGGCACATAAATGACACTGTAGTATGCTAATCGACACATGAAAGCCTTTCAATTACAGGGAACTACGGTTTTGGCCTTTTTAATAAGGAAACAGGCTTCACTATACAGTTGATAACTTGCTTCTAATACACACACACACACACACACACTTTCCCCGTGTTCATTAACTTTCAGACACAGCATCCCGGTAGCTATTAGTAAAGCTTTAGCATCTTATTTAGAATCTGGCTCCTAACTTTCGCAGCGATTCCGCAAGGCCTCAGCTGACACCGTCGTGCAGGGGTACGGCCAGGAATGCTTTTTAGGTGCAGCCAGGCACTGCCTTGCACCGCCCTGCCGTCACCATGACCCGGCGGGGCCGCCGCTCAACCTCCTTCCCTCAGCGCCCCTCTCTGAGGAGCTGATGGGGTGCGCGCCGCTCCCCCGCTGGCGATGAGGGAGGGGAAATGGCGAGGAAGCGCTGGAATTGTACTTATTTCCCTTCGCCCGCCTCGAACGCGCACTTCCCGAACGAGAGCTCTCTCGCGCCACAGCACAAAACGCCTCCTCCGAGCCCCCCTCGCCGGTGCCCACAGCAGCCGAACACCGCCCCAGCCCCTCCTCCTCCCGCCGCCCGCCTCAACCGGCCGCTACGGGAGGAGGAGGAGGAGGAAGAAGAGGGAGGGGCCGCCGCTGCCGCAAGGGGCGGGGGAGCGCGGAGCGCATCGATCGCTCCAGTGCATGCGTCCACCCATCCACCATCTCGGCGCTCGGCTCCCTCGGCAGCTCCAGCCCTCCCCGTCCCCCGCCATTTCAGACCGGGACGGAAAGGAACGCGGAGCGGTCGCCGCTGCGGGGCGGGCAAGGGAGGTGCCGGCGTGCTCCCGCGGCAGCGCCAGGCAGGTACAGCCTACCCCTGCCCCATACCCCACCGAATCGGGACTGAATTGCCGCGTTTGCTTTCTTTTCCTTTCGAGAATGGTGTGGGGAGGGAGCGGTGCTGCTTCCCGGAGCCGGACACCCTCCGGCCAGCGTCCTCCTCCTTCCCGGCGTCGCCCCGCGGAGGGGCCGGAACGCCGGCTAACCGGGCGGGGGCTGCCTTCCGGCGGCTGTCCCGCTGCCGCCCGCGGGGTTGCGCCCTGCCCTGCTTCCCCTCCGCCGGCATCCTCCGGAGTAGCCTCCGCCTGCCCCTCCGCCGTCCTTCCCCGCGGCGCGGGCGGTGGCTCGGCGGCCGCGGGAGGGGGCGGCGGGACAGGTGGCCAACGCCCTCCGGGAGCCCGGCGGCTCCTGCCGAGTAACCCCCACCGTCCCCTTTCCTTGTACATCCATTCAGTTTATTCCTTCCACCCTCTCCTCCTCCCCAGCCTTCCAGCCCCTGTGCGCGGGGCCGAGGCGCCGGGCCGCGCCGGAAAGTTTGTTCGGCCTGGCCGCTTCGCTGGCTGCTGGCTGAGGGGAGCCGGGGCGGGGCGGGCAGCGGCACCCCGAGTCCCACGGGAGGGTGCGGGGGTCCCGCCGCTGGGCCCGCCCGGGGAAACAGATACCCCAAAACCCTAATCAGCTGTGGCGGAGGAGCCGCCAGGTGAAGCCGTGCTCGGTCCGCGCCTGTCCCGTCAGAGCCGCCCGGGCGCGGGAGGCGGGTTCTCCGGTTGTGGTGAACCTGGCTCGGCTGCCGTACGGATCCGGGAGGTCTCCGCAGCCACCGGGGCGGTGGGGGAAAGCGGCGACGAACAGCGTCTTTGCCCCGCGAGAAATACTCTCTGACCTCTTCCAGGGTTTAGTGTATCCTGTGTCTTTTATTTCTTTGTAGTCGGTGCCTTTCTGCATAGTCCCCACGGTATGTTTCCTATGTATAATTTTGTTGGAGAAACAGCATGCCCTCACAGTTTTTTGTCTTGTCTTTCAGGGAGGGAGTTGCTTTCCGGTAATAGTAAAGGAACGTGAAACTGAATGAGAACGCACCAACGGCATCCTCATTAGCCGGAGCCCGACTCTGCTTAATGTTGGTTTCTTTGTCATCAGGTCTGCTAAAAAATGACAGAATATAAACTTGTTGTCGTTGGAGCTGGTGGTGTAGGCAAGAGCGCCTTGACAATACAGCTAATTCAGAATCACTTTGTGGATGAATATGACCCTACAATAGAGGTAAACAATATCATCTTGCACTCATTTTGTGAAGAGAGGTTATCAGTTAAAATGCTGGTTGAGTACTTTTGGACAGTTACCACGAAAACATAGAACAAGGCTTTATAATAAAAAGCACTCAGAGGTAATGATCAGCATCAGAGCAGCTCTGGAGAAGAAACTGTGCTTCTCCATTTGGTTGTGGAGCAGTTATGTTCAATTAAAGTATAGTGTTAATTGCGGTGTTTTGTTGGACAGTTTGGATGCATGCTTTTAGGATCTCTGACAAAATTTTTGACAAATTCACGTGAAAATGCTTGGCAAAACTCTTTATGGCTTTGTGTGCAACCTCTTAAATGTGAAAATTTGTAGTTCTGAAACGTATGTATCAGGCTCAGATTAGGGTCTGTTTCACACAGTGAAAATGTGTCCTGGAATGTTATGGTGAATGAAGCAGAATTTGGAGCCTGGTTTTATTTGTTTATTTATTTTAAAAACAACAGTGCTTGCTTCTGTACTTAGAAAAAAAAGTGTTATAACTACTGTAATGGATGCTTTAAAATGCATGTCAGAGTTCCTCAAAATCAGAAATTGTATTTAAGCTTTAAAAGTTGTAATATTTTAAAGGTACTTCATGAGCAGGCAAGTTCTGCCTTTTAAATATAAGGAAAATACTGGTGTTGCCTGAAGTCTCCTGTGGATTGCTGGATTTAATAACCTCAGACCATATAAAAGTAGAAATGACACTGTAAGTTACAGAAGAATTTTATGTTCCCAGCACTGAAGCTCTGTAGCTTATGACTTCATTTATATGTTTATACAGTGAGGCACTTCCCAAGCTCACTTGAAGGAATCAAGAGTTTAAATCTTGGCTTAAAATGGTGACTTGGAAAATGGCTGTGTTGTCATTTTCAGGTAGGCACAAGCAAGAGGAGCCAGTGGCCTGAGGTGGTAGGATGTCTTACTCCAGTGAAGTACCGGCCTCTGTGCCCCAGACAGATGTGTTGGCTTGTGTTTGCCTTAATGTGCCTGTGTACTGTGTTGTCCCTCTGTTGCATGGCCAAATAGCCTCATGTATGCTTGTAGAAGGTTTGACCTATGGAGAGAGTAAGGGCATGTGACTTGTGGCTAGGAGGGCAGCTCTTGCAGGTAGAAAGATGTGAAATCATACCAACAGTCACCCAAAACACACTTGACAAACAGAAAACACAAAAGAGAGGAAGAAGCAAAATGGGATTTTACTTTTTCCTGCAAAAGGAACTTTGGAGGATTTGGTCTTTAGTACTTGTCATAATCATCTGGGTTTCTTTGAGGTTGGAGGTGTGTTTATGCGTTAAAAAATGTACTGCGGAGGTTCTGTGTTCCGAGTTGTCATATGAAGCCAGAACTGTGTAAACAAGGAGTGCAAAACCTTAAATGTCAGTATTCCTAAATCACTTGAGGGATTTTGATAATCAAGAAGCTTAATATTTTGAGGAATATCAAATGCATTTTAGTGCACACTTGTAAGATGAAAATGCAGTTCCTCATAGAAAGAACCAAAAATCCCACACTACTCTGTAGTGTGCAGGATAACTGTAACACTGTGGTGTGGTCCAGAATTGGAAACCTTTAACCTAATGGGTTTTGCCCGTATCCACAACTTGTTGCATGCAACTCCTATGAGTTCTTGTCTGAGTACTTGTTAACGTTTTTGTCTTCTAAATTTTGAGACCTTGAGGATGGAGGCTTTATCTTCCTACTTATGTGGTAAATCTCCTTGTGTGCAGTCACGGTGCCATGATCTGGTAGGTAAGCTTATAGGAAAGAAATAATTCAGTTATTATAAGCGATCTGTGATTTGGAGTGGCAAATGTTGCAGAGAGTGGGCTTGTAAATTGGGCTTAAATGCTCAAGCCCTTGGTTGAGCAGGATTCTGTGTAGCTGAAAAGAGTTGCTTGATTGTGCTTCCTGTGGTTGGGGTGGTAGGGGCTGATCAAAAAACAATAGTTGTAAAGTGGCTTTTATGCAGTATGAGGAAATATGGCTGAAGTTGCTTTTACTGGTAAATAACAACAGTTAAGACAGTTCAGTAGTTTCTCACTTACTACTGTTTCTTCTTTGCTATACAGCTGTTGCCAAAATACTTATTTGCCCTGGCAGATAAATAAAAAAGCTAAGTATTTTGGAATAGATGGAGAAGGTAGTTCACTGTTTGTTATATATGATGGATTCCACTACACAGTTACTGAATAATTTTAAGTCTTTCCTGTGGTTAACCAAACAAAACTCAACACTTCTAAAATTCTCATGTTGTGAAGACATGATGCAGTGGGAGAGGGAAAAATATAGTAGTTGTTTGATATCTGAGCATAGCAGATGATGGGGGGCAGGGGGAGAAACTAAAATCAGTGTATATTTGGGTGGCTACTGTTAGTCAAATGTATAAGCTTTATATGTGTTTCACGATTTCATATCTTACTTGATGTAGATGTCTAAGCATAGATTTACAGCCATGTAATTTTTAAAGTGCTTTATTTAACTGTGTACAGTACCCTTGTAAATCTGCGTTTCTAATACACAGAACAGTTGGATTAGTGCCCTCTACTGGACGAGGCTTGTTAAATCTTATCACAAGCTATCAGAAATAAATTTTGAATTTTTTATTATTATTATTATTTTTTACAGCTTCGACATGTTTTAGTGCTAAATATATGTCATCTTTTAAATGTCCTAGAGAAAGAACAGCTTTGCTAGTTGCCTGGCAGAGGGTTTTCAATTGGATTAGCAAAATCCCATGGCTGATTTAGGAATACTGATATTTAAGTCTATGTTCTTAAATGACCTATGCACTTGCGAAACTTCCACCAGTATTTAGTAATAGCTTATTCTTAGTAGCTGTGATATTTTAACATAAAATCACTGGTAAAGTGGATTTTTACAAAATAATGGCTACTGGCTTAGGTAGGATTTATTAAGCAGTGGGACATGTTTTAGATAAATTCTATATGTAGCCTATAGCTGGGACTCCTATTGCGTTTTTTTATCAGTGCTTGGGAATAGATGGAATAATTACTCCTTTACTGTAATTCATGCTGGTTTTTAAGGCTTCTGAAAGGCCAGTAAAAGCGGGTTAAATGATTAATGAAATCAAAACATTTTTATATAGATATGCTGAGTCAGTATACTGGGGAAAAACTACAAATTCATATTTGGAGTCAAGTACTGCTTCTATATTAATGTTCTAGTTTGCATTTTGTTTTTACTTAATAGTCTTATACTGGATGTTTCTTCATTATTTCTTCATGGCATTTATCACTGCAAATCTCCCAATGTGCAGTAAAGCTACTGTTTTTTTATAGATCTTGAAATCTATAGATTAGAAGGCTGGTGAAGGTTTTTGTTGTTGGAAGGGAGTCTGGTCATTTTTGTTCTGCAGTGGTGTCTTGAAGCAAAAGTGCCACAAGTACTAGAGCGGTGTAACCTTGTTTCGTGGGACTTAAAAGTTTTACAGTATGATAACACTTAAAATAAATTTTATCTTGGCTATGCTTACACTGGTGCTCGCTATGATGGGGTTGGCAGTCCCAGTAGCCTGAGGTTTTAATGTGGTGCTTCAGTTTTCTTTCCTACAGTGACAAACATGATCTCAGGTTTGATGTTTTGCAAGGGGAAAAAGAGGGGGACACAAAAAAGCAAAGTGTTCATTATTTTAGTAGCTTGGAAGGAAGTAATAAGCTTGAGTTTTCTCTCCCATGTCTGCCTTTTCCTTCAGCCTCAAATCCCCTTTCTAGATAGTGACAAAATTTTCTCACTAGAAGTGGGCAAAATGGCTGTTATCACAAAGCATTCCTTCTTTTTGTACCTATGCTATGCTTTATACTGGTACATCTTTGCTGCTACTGCTAACATGCTAGGCATACTTAAGCTAACAGTTCTTAAAAGTGATTTTCTTCTCTAAGAAGTTATTTTCTTTGATGAAAATGACTTAAAGCCTTTGTTTAGAGCTCAGTTGAGGGGAGTTTCTTTTACTTTGAAGTGCTAAGATGTAAAGGAATAATACAGGCTTTTCAAGAACTGTTTTTCATATTTTTAAACTAGCAGTCAAATTGCAAGAGGAGAAAAGGAAAGGTTTGTAAATATGCAGAGTATGGTGATAGAAGCTAATACTTCACTGTCAACTGTGTAAAGGTAACATAGGACATGGGGGATCTACTATTGAATTTAAATGAATTAATGAATTGGGAAAAAAATGTGTCCTTTGTTTTGTTTGTTTTTTTTTTTTTTTTCCATGTTAAGCAGTGAGATAGTTTATTAGTCTTATTTTCAAACACATTGGAAGTTGTTTGTCTCATTTATATCAATATTTAAATGTGGCTTACAGGTTTCTGAAGTTACCTATTTCTTGAACACTGAATTTGCTCTTCTGTGAAATAAATATGTCCAAAATCATGTTGGAAGTAAACTTTTATCTTTAAGGTAAACAGTTAATACTGTTTTACCTGATATTGTTAAATGTCATCCAGGCTGAAGATAAATGTGTGATTAGCGAGTTTTAGTTTAAGATACTGATTCTATACAATTATCTCCTGCTTGCTTTTTGGTATGAGCAACAGGAAAGAGAACCCGTTGTGAAAATACAAATATATAGAAAGCACACAGGAGTAGGTACGTGTACTGTGTCTTAACATGGGTACAAAGGAAGGAAGGTCATTCTAAGTACATCTTGAAGTTAGCTAGAATTGCAACTTTAATTCTTTAATTCTTTTCACAGTAGCTTAGATTCACTTCTGTATAGTGTTAAAAGGAACAGCAGCAATATTGTGTCAATATCCAGCTAAGGGATATGAAAGGTAATACCAAGATTTTTGTGTTTATACCTTTTATTTGTTGTAAGTACTCTTTACTGAGAATAATTTGCAGTACTATTTGATGACCTGTTTTTAAATCTGTTTACATGTTTTTGTTTCAACTATAGACGTTTATAGAAATTACTGGAGAAAATAATATTTATGTTCTTATCACTCAAACTATGTACTCATGGCAGCCTAGCACCAAAAAGAGCTGTAAATAGACACTAAGATCTAGTTGCTTGGTTCTTTGTATGGATTTTAGCCCCTTGGATAAGTTACCTGAAAGCTTTGAATTAATAGTATTGCAATAATTGGTTTCAGTATCTCTGAAGGCAACCTGTCTGAGCTTGTATACAACTGTGTTGGTCTGTTGTGGCTAAAGAACTTAAAATATATCAACTCAACTTTGGTAACTTAATAATAAATGACTGTATGCATCTGCTTAGGCACACAAAACAGATTTCCTATCCCAAACACTGAAGGCTTTTTATGCTTCATTTCCCTTTTAGTTGCATAGATTTTTGGAGTTGTCTTACTTGTGTATTCTTTCTGGTTTGTTACTTGGGACATTGTTATGGCACAATGCTTGTAACCATCCGTAGAATGAAAGTCAAGTTTTACTTAGGAAAAAAAGAACTGGCAAATTGAATAAGCATAAATAAAGTCAATCCTTCTAAAATCAGGACTACTAGTTTCCTCAGTTTTTTTTTTTTTTAACAGAGGCAAAGGGGAGATGCTTTTGATCTGGATCCAATTTGTACTTTTTGTCCTTCTGTGCAAAATAAGAACACTGCCCTTTTTCTGTGTGTGTATGCACATGAACTATTACTTACTGAAGAATTGTAATACAGAAAGATGATATCTCTCAGTGCTCTTCCCGCTTCTGCATTTTACTGCAAACCTGTAAATATGGGACATTATTTTCCTACTCTTATTTGCCCTTCTGTAAAGTTGGATTTTAATTCTTATGTGTTTCAGTCATGCTTGACTACTAATAGACAACTTTAATTGAGTTACAGGTGCTTGAAATTTTACTTGTGTAACCAAGCTGTACGTGTTTTTTCTTTTCTTAGGATTCCTACCGGAAGCAAGTAGTAATTGATGGAGAAACTTGTCTCTTGGATATTCTTGATACAGCAGGTCAAGAAGAATACAGTGCAATGAGGGACCAATATATGAGAACAGGGGAAGGCTTCTTGTGTGTATTTGCTATAAACAATACAAAGTCTTTTGAAGATATTCACCATTATAGGTGTGTATATTGAAAGTTAATCAAGTAACTCTTGTATCAAGTGGGCAGGTTGCTTGGTCTTCCACTGGATAATAGAATGGTTTCTTGTGACATGGCATCTAAGGGGAAACTTGCAAATTAGCAAATTATTTGTGAATTTGTAGGTCTGGAATTTTGGGTAATCTGAAAATCTGCTGCCTTGTTTGCAAGCTAGGCAGACAAAACATTTGAAAGTTATTCTAGTATAAACTAATGTGATTTAGTGTTTCTGCCTATTCATAGTGAAGATTTATCTAAAGGTAGACTTTGCCTATTTCACCAGTAAAATTGTTTGCTCAGATGGCAAAACTGATCCAATTGAAATTGTACAGACAGTACTGTCAATTACTAGCTTTTGTTCTTGGAGTGGAGGGGAAATACCGGTGGAATGTTTACTGAAGAGTTACATGTGTGAGCCCTGATGCCTAAGAAGAGCAGACACACAGAATCAGGGTTCCAGGATGTCTGCTAAAACCAACCTGTTATTAGTTTCTTCATACTCACTCTTAATAATTAGTTAAAAATTTCAACTCGCGCTTTCATTGTCAGCTATGCTAATGTAGAAAAAGAAGCAGTTTCTGGTGGTTACCATACCAGCTCATTTATAACTTAGTAGCTTACAATTATACTGAATTCTCCTTGGATATTAGAAGGCAATGCAAATCCCACCGATGGTTGCGGAGTTTGGCAGCATCCGTTTAAGATCAGTTCCAAATACATGATGCTAGGCATTTATAATGCTGTCAGGTCCATGTCACCGTATGGTGGAGGAGTGTTCTGCTATCAGCATTACCCATAAACCTCGCAAGCCAAAAGTTACGCATTTTTGTTACAAATGGAAGTTACAGTTCCACATTGAAGGTGGGATACCATGGTAGTTCAAGGGTAATGGAAGTCAGCAGGTATAATTGCCCTGATGACATAGTTTCATTTTTCTCCTGTATGCCAGCAAGTCAGCTCATTTGATTGCACAGTGTGCTGACGTGAGTAGTTAAACAGGTACATGCCTACCTACAAAAGTAGTTTACTGCTGGCTTATCTCCCTGGAGCAGCTGTGGGATAAGGGGAGTACTGTTACAAATGAGAGGGGCAAAACTGCTGCATACTAACCCAGGGAGAGATGACTGTTAAGAATGTGGGCACCTTCTTTGAGGACTGTTTCTTTTTTATATTTAAATTGAGCTAGCCAGCTTTTGTATAAATTTTATTATGTGTAAGATTTTCTAACTGAATGTATTGGTACTGGTGATTTTTTTAAAAGAAAAACAACAAACCAGAACCAACAAAACAAACAAACCATTCCCCAAAACCAGACCCAACCTATAAAAAAAACCCATATAGGAGTGCAGTGGGGGGCGACAAATTAGAAAGACATCTGTTGATCTCGAAAAAACCGTAACCTTGTCTTCATTATCTCACTGGATTATTACATATGGTTTTCCTCTGTAGAGAAGGAAGGGAAAAAATAAGGTAGATGCTAATGTAAAAGGAAGAAGGAGCATAGAGGCTTTCATGTGGACTTTTCATTTTTTAAAGTCAGTTGCTGTTTTGCTTGAGAAGGCCTTCCCAGTTAATTTCAAAGAATGTTGTGAGTTGAATGCTGGAGTTTCTACTGTGCATTCACACACCTGTGGATAACCTTTCAGCTGAAGGCTTATAAATAAATAACCAAAACCAGTGATTATATTAATTAAGGAACATACTGCTAGATTATTTGGGAAGGCAAAAGTAATGAAATAAACAATTGTTATTTGAGATTTTTGACAAGTACATCTAACTAGTGTTTCAAGATGTTTTCTGATGAGTGGTTGAAAGGGCTCCCTTTGTAGAGAACCAGGCTGGTGGTTGTCAAAGTTTAAAAATCGCTGTCTAAATACAGAGTTTGTAACACCATCTTTAATAATAAAACAAACAACAAAAAAAAAGACACACCATACCCACCCCATCCAAACCAAAACTGTGACAAAGGGCATAGTGCTTTGATAAATGTTTCATGCTGGCAAATGAATTGAGTATTCTGAGTACTGACTATGAGAGGTAAGACTAAGATTTATGTCAGGGCATCTTAGGCTTGTTCTGGCACTAGCTGTTAAAAAATATAAAATGTACAGAAGTTTGCAAAATATTTTTTTTTTTTTTAAATAAGATGATAAACTTGAGAGTGACAGGATTGGTCAGTTTATTTTTTGATGGCTTCTAATAGTGTATGTGTAGGAAATTAACCTCTGAAGAGTGATGATGGAGTCTTTCATTGTTTAAAATCATTAAACACACTAATACCTGTTAAATACAATTTTGTGGGTTTCTTTCTTTTTTCTTTTTAGGGAACAAATAAAGAGAGTTAAAGACTCTGAAGATGTCCCAATGGTGCTAGTAGGAAACAAATGTGATTTGCCTTCTAGAACAGTAGATACAAAACAAGCTCAGGATTTAGCAAGAAGTTATGGAATTCCTTTCATTGAAACATCAGCAAAAACAAGACAGGTAAAGCTCAGAACTTACCAGAAACAAAAGCAGAACTCTCACCTGAATTATTTATTTATAATTATTCTAGGCATTGATGATTGCTTGCTCATACCAATAGATATATTTCTCCAGAACAGAAATTCATGTGGTGTCTCTTCTGTGAACTCACTGACAACTGGTACTTGTTCTTTAATGAGTGATTTGCTTCAGCTGCGCAAACTCAAAGCATGAGACCTGGCCTGCCACTACTTTCCATTGTCAGACAGTTGCAGTGTTCTTAATGTTCTGATAGGTTTTATTAGAATGAAAAATAGTTGTACTGAGAGGTTGAAATGCTGTTTTTTCCTCAGCAAGAGGGTTAAGCAGGCAACCTGCTAATTAGTTTATTTTGGTTTTAGTCTTTGCATTAATAACGAAAGGAATTTTTCTTTGAGGCACTGATTCAGTGTTAATGAGGCATGCTTGATATCCCTTTTTATAGCTAAGCAATTGACCATAAGTCTTTTCTGAAATAACTGGATTAGTTGCTTGTGTAAACTAATACTCTTCTAAGACTTCAGAGCTCCCTGTTGGTTTATTGCATGCTACTGGTACAGGTGAAAGAGCTGTTAGAGTCATTTCAGTGCTTCTTTCAAGGTTTAGGTGCAGATCTCTGCATTCAGGAGAAGCCAAGCTCTACAGATAGAGATGAAACTCCTTCTGTAGTTCTGAAGGAAAGCCTTCTTTTTGAAAAATGCTGGTTGTGGGTTTTCTTTTAAGAGTAAAGACTTACTATTAGTACAAATCAGATCAGGCCTGAATGGCTGAATACCTCGTTCTCTCCACAGTCAAAAGTTATGTGCAAGTTATAAATCACAAATTAGTTGTAGCAGGAGGTGACAAGTAAGAGCAGAACACTGCAATTTGAGTAACAGCTCACTGTAACTGCTAAATAGATTCAAATGCATCACTTAGCAGAATTTCCTCATATCCATGAATAACTTGTCCTGTATATAAGAAATGAATATTTTATTAGTGAAAATTTGCTACACCTGCTCAAATTTCTGGCAAGTTGAAACGTGGACTACTTAGTAAAATTTTACAGAGGAATCAAAGGAATGCTGACTTTCGGCAATAGAGAAAGGCTTTGTTAGGTAGAATTAAAAAAACCTAACTGCACAGCTTTAATGGCTGAGAGTAAATTAGGCCACAAGAGTGTTCCAAAGAATATGGCATATAAGTGGACTGAATAAATACAGTGTTCTTGTTTGGAAGGTCCTGTATTTGATATTTCCTGTATTGGAAGGTGGCTGTCATTGAGATTTTAGGATAAAAAAGGAGAAACTCTGAAATTACATTTGAGGTTTGAATCATAGAATAGTTTGGGTTGGAAGGGACCTTCAAAGCTCACCTAGTCCCACCCCCCTGCAGTGAGCAGGCACATCTAGAACTACATCAGGTTGCCCAGAACCACATCCAGCCTCATCTTGAATGTCTCCAGGGATGACACATCCACCACCTCTCTGGGCAACCACTTCCAGTATTTTATCACCCTCATTGTAAAAAGTTCTGTACTTAAATCTAGATTTTACTCTGTTCAGCCTGTTTCATGGAGTGTTAGGCTTTGTTGAGGAAGCATTCCTTTTGCATGGCCACTTTTTAATAAAAGTTTGATGCCATGATGTATTTTCAAAGATTTCTTCTTCCCAACCCCCTTGGAGTTTACTCTGACAAGGAGCCCTGCCATGCCTAGCCACTACTAAATCAACATGCTCAATCACCACTTCAGTTTTATAATCTTTATTTACAAAAAGTAGTATCTGCTTTTTTATCTTTCAGACTTCTAAGAGGTCTGCTTATGGAGGTTTGTACTTGTTTCAGAGGAAAATAGATCAGCTATATATGAGCTGTCTGTAATTGGACTGCTTTTAGGTGAGACTTGTCTGTTGCCACCTCAAGAAATACGGTGTTTCAGAAAGAATCTCTGACTGTTGGCTTTTGTTTCTCAAAGCTGAGCTTTATACATTTTATATTTAAGGGGTCCCTAAGGTGGTCTCTTGGACTTGAAAATGAAGATGCCTAATTCACTCTTTTGAGAATGCTGGTTTCTAAAAGTTAGAGCCACTAGGTATGGTTGCTGATTCTTTCATAGCGCTGTTCATAATGTGTTATGAAACTGCTTCATAAGATGCTGCATTCTTAAAATATTTTTGAGAAGACAGAAGTGAATTGGGAGAAGAACCTAATCTCTAATTACAGCAAGATCACCTGTATTTATATATGTGCTTGTGTGTACATATTATGATCTTTAAGTCACACTGTCTTAAAAAAATTCTGCAC
>JANRGW010047088.1:16848-43178 GCA_024733675.1 Psilopsiagon aymara
CACCTTCTTCCAAAGTAACTTTTAAAAGCAGGGGATTCAAACCATTTTATGAGCGCCATGTGGCCTATAGACTATTTTTTTTTTTACTGGTCAGAATTCAGTCCTTGGCTAAAAATAAATAAATAGAAGTATCTGGTCCTCTCTGGTTACATTCAGAACTTCAGGTATGAGCAGATATACCTTGTGGTCTGGTAACTTCTGGAGTCTGTAGAAAGTCTGATGTGAATATTTAGAAGTAGGAACTTTCTTTTCCTTTCTTGTATGTACCTCCTACCCTACTAAACCAGCAGCACTAATGCGCTATTGAAGGAGACCCCACCATCCTTGCATCAGCCCTTCCTCAAGCCCCACTTCTGCTGGAGCTCAGATTGAATCAGAAAGGTTTCTGGGGAAGCAAATGGAAGATGGAAATGGAAAGTTGTTGTCCTTGATTGCAAAGATACTTTTATTAAATGCAAGGCATGTGCATCACTTAGGCTTGTCCTTTGCATCAGTGACACCTACTCTTTCACAATCAGTATGCAGAAAGATATGATTTTTTTTGAAGTTTATTTTGATAGCTGTTTCTTCTGTTTGACATGAGCTTTAAATTAAAATTCTCCCCTATCCACATGAGCATATGGCTCCCAGTATTGTCAATAGTATCAATGAGAAATAAGAGGCAAACCTGATTTATCGCTGCCAAGGCTGCATCCTGCATGCCTTACTGGCTTCCATTTGCCTGCAGGTTATGCAAGGAAAAGCTGTTAAGACTGTACCAAATGGGGTTTGACTGTAGAATTTTGTTTTCCTTGGAACATTTGACTGTCCTGCTAGTACTGAATTCAAAGGCGAAACAGATAAATAGGCATTATTGTAAGCATTATAAAGGATACCCTAAAGCATTAGATTTCATTGAGAATATATACTTAAACAGACTTTGAAGTGTTTAATGAAGAAGTTGGCCTAAATCACGAGGATGCTGTTAGAAAAGCATTATAGTTATTTCAGCTGTCTGATATACAATAGGCTAGGCCCCAAATTTGCGATGAAAGTAAGTTGAGAAACTGCCTGGTTTGAAGTAATCAGTGCAGTATTTACAGAACGGCATTCCTACATTTCATCGAGATTCATGAATAACTGATATCTAAAGACAGCTTGCTTGAACCACCTTGGCAAGTTTTTTAGGGATTTGTTGTATCTCTTTAATGATATTCTGTGTTTTACTCCAAGCAGTTTTTAATGTGGGACATGTGTGCAAGTTCCACTTTAAAACTTTGTTTTCAATTACTTAAAATTTTGTCAGACTTTACAACCTGAGTTGAATTTTAACATGTTGCTAGTTTGTTGTAAGTTAAAATGTTTCCAAAAAAGCTTAGTCCTTCCCAAGAACAAAGGCCCAAGAAAAAAAATTACTCCAGGATGCTCAGGAAACAGGTTTGTTACATACCTGATGTAAAGATAAATAGGAGCAGCAAAAAGAGTCCCATGAGCACAATGGGTTAAATTGAGGTAGGACAGACAGCTGTAATTCTGGCACCTCTTACCCTTGGGGCGATTAATTGTGATTTTGTGCAGTATTTAATATGCATTTGCTGATGTTTGGTATTTAACCATTGTAAGATAATGATAGGATCGGCTTAACACCCCCTCATTCTCCATATTAGTGGAGGTTTTGCATGGGGCTGAGTTGTAATAACTGTTCTTAAGCAGTTCTTTGAAGTATTGGATCTGTTTTAGGAACAGTGAAAAATTACCCTTAACCTGTAAGCTGAATGTTGCCTGAGTTAGTAGATTTTTGCAGGTTTGTATTCTCCAGTACTGACTAAACTGACTTTATCATTACAGAGTTTTACGTTGGGAGTGCTTTTATGCAAGTGAATAGAAATATTTTTGCTAACCCTGAAAGCTAAATGAATAGCTTTTTACTTCATTGGTCTAACGGTTGGTTTTAAGAGACCAACTCCTACAGAGTGTATAAAGGTGGACACAGAACACTTTTGAGATGTCAAAGCTAACTTCCATTAGCTTCCTTTAAGCACTATTTACAGAAGCAGAACATGTGAAAATTCCTGTTTGTATTTGAAATAGTCTTTCCTTGTATGTAGTCGTATTTTAAATTGAATGTTTGGCTGTCTCCCAGGAGTCAAAAGCATCTTGAAAACATTGCTTCAAGGTCATGGGTTCTTGGGGCTGTTTAAATTTTGAAATTTGTAGTATCTGCCAAAGGGTGTTTCTGCTTCCATTTCTGACAGCTAATAGAACTGGTTAATTACATTTTAGAGATATGGTCCATACTAATTTAAGAAAAAAATACTGAAGTATTTGAAAAGAAATTGGTATTTAAATGACAAGTTTATAAGACTTGTACTGGGCTCTTTAAAATGTCACGTTGTGCTAATGACATTAGCAAACATGTCTCTGTACAGATTTTCTTCCAGAATAACTTATTTCATAAAGGGATTCATAAGACTACTCTTGGTGGTGGCAGTGGCAGCAATTTCTTTCCTCTGTCTCTCCCCCTCTCTCTGCATTGCTAAAGCAAATTACATTTCATATTGGTGATGGGAAAGTTGGCAACAGACATTGACCAAAGAATTGTTATCTCATTATTCATGTGAAAGCTTCATAATCAGATTATGTATTTCTACTGCAAAACAGTAGATTTACAAAAATGTTGATTCTTGTACAGTCTGTGCTTTGGCACGTAGCACCTGATCAGTGATTACTGTTTCCTCTTTCCAGGAAAACATGAAAGTATGAGCTTTACTTGGGTTTTGCTGGGTTTTTAAAATAGCTTTTTTCACATTTTGCAAACTCTCAGACCTGGAATGTAAGACTGATTGTCTTGTCCATGCTTTGCTACCTCTTAACAGGACACATCATTCATAACAAAGAAATACAGTCCAAGAAGTAACTCTTAATTACTCTTAAAATTCAAGTGGCTGTAGTTCAGAAGAGCAGATAGGGAGCAGCATTCTTGAGTCTTCAACATGATAACCTATGGTACAGTTCATGTAAAATGACCCAGTAACTGTGTCAGTAAATGTTAGCTGTTACTGTTAGGTGCATAATATAAAGATGGGTTGGAAAGATAAAGTATGGAAAATCTGCCAAATAAAAGCATTGGATAGTAATAAAGTTTGGGGGCTTAAATGGTTGTACTGTTTTCCATAATCATCAGTCTGTTCTGGTTTTATTTTTAAATACAGAGTTTGTATTAAATTAACAGCCCTGTTGATCTGGCTGAGAAGACAATGAGCTTGACAGTAAGGGAGGTTTCCTCTCCTCTTTTAAAAAGCTGCAGCTTTTTAAAGGTTTTTCTTTTAAAAAGCTGCAGCTAAACATATTGTATCTTCTTATAAGAACATCCCCATAGATTTGTCTAAATTTTTTAAGTTAATGTACAGATATAATCAATTTAAAATAAAATAATTTAAGCTGGTGCTGTACCTCTTTATCTTCTCTTTGCTTAAACTTCAGTCTTTGTACTTTTTTTAAGGCTTACGGATCATCATATACAGGTGGCCTAAGCACAAAGCTGCAGAAAGGTAGGGAGTGAGATTAGAGAAGGAAAACACATAGCTCTCCCGTCATACATAGAATACTTGAGCTCTCCTCAACCAGAGAAAAAAAAAATGTGAGCAGGAGCACTTCACAGGCTGTTTGCACTTCGTTCTTATTATGGGACCCTCCTGGCTGCCTGAGGCAGGCCCAGAGAGAACAGATCAGGTGTGCCTTGAATGTTGATGTAACCCAGGCTCTTAAATGTGATAATAACTAACTATTGCTTTTTCTGCCTGGAAGAATAACATCCATAGTTATAAGAAGTAATTAGTTTTGAAAGTTACTCTGAAATATAATATACTTCAGGTACTTCTTAAAAGCACTTTGCCATAACTCAGATATCCTTTTTCCTAAGTTTAATAACATAAATAGCTTTTAAACCAATATTGCCTAACATTTAGTATTTTCAGAAGATTTTATTTCTTTGTAACCTCTTAGGAAATTGCCTGGTTAGACTTCTTTTATACTTTGTTAGTTTCTTCACAGATTTTTTGCAAAGAAAGTACACCCTGCATTAAGAACAGAATGTAAGTGAGCTTATGTTCTTTGCCTGCCTAAACAGTAATACGTTCTCACTTTGCCTAGGAAGTGAAAATAGGTGGTTAACTGTGTGTGTTTATAACTAACCCCCAGTTAACAATCTAACAAGGTTTTGTGCTGCTAAATACATCCATGCCCACAAAAAATGTGTGAAAAGATTCAGTAACACAAGCATTTCAGTGGAGTGGAATTATGCAATGGAAGAACATAATCCTTACTCTTTTTTGTCCAAGTGTTACCTTGCACAAAAAATAGGAGGGCAGGAAGCATAGATATTTACAGAAATTGGTAATCAAGAAATTCTTTGAGTATTTCTCTTTTGCTTGCATTGAAAACAATTTATCAAGCAGCAGTTGTGCAAGCCCAGCATTTTAAATATGTAAATGGCATCCATATACTTCTCTCAAGTAAAGCTCATAATTTCAGTCATTTTGTTGCGTTTTTTCTTCCCCCCCCTGCCATGGGTGTCCCAGTATCTGATGATTGTTAATGAAACAGTTTTTAAGGAGTTGTGTTTTACAATGCAGAGAGTGGAGGATGCTTTTTATACATTGGTACGAGAGATTCGGCAGTACAGAATGAAAAAAATCAGCAAAGAAGAAAAGACTCCAGGGTGCGTGAAAATTAAAAAATGCCTTATAATGTAACAGGGTAAGTTTTGTAATGTAACAGGGTAGGTTTTACAAATCAGTTGCCAAATAAAAATGATCAACGGTGTCTTGCAAATCAGACATTTTATGGTTAATCAATGACATAAATTAAGATCTAAAGCCAATCAGATTTCAGTATTGTAGTCCTGAATAATATTCCTAGCAAGTACCCAAGTATGGATTTGCTTTGTTTCATGGGGTTTTTGCTAAATAGATGAAGTCTTTATTGCATATTAAGTTCTCCATCTGTGAAACAGAGACCTAGTTTTGAGTGTGAAGAGATTTAATGATTCATTATAGATGTATTGCAGAGTCTGTTGAAGTGAATATTGATTGAATCTTCAAGTTGATGAACTGAGGGGAGAGGGTCATAATATTTATAGTCCTCAGGTGCAGAAACAGGAGGTTCCTAATCCAGCACAGCAGTATTTGGCTAGCAGCTGACATACAGAATTTCTCAATTCCTAAACTTTTCCTTATGCCATGCTGTTTTTAAAACAAATTTACCATTTCCAAAAATACAGGAGCAAAGCAACAGTGAATTAAAATCGGGGGGAAAGAGGGTAATGGACCAAAAAAACAACAAAAAAGCACCAAAACCCCCAAATTCTCACAAAATCGTTTTTTATCCATATACACTGTAAGAAAAAAGGGAGGAGAAGAGGAAAGTACAAGTTGTGATACAGATGAAGTGCTACTCTAAATCCCTTCCAGTGCCTTTTGAATAAACCATCGGGACAGCTCTTTGCATATATTACTGTCCCATTAATTCTTTGATTCTTACTGTACCAGTCCAAATATCAATAAAATTTATACCATCAAAATACCTTGTTTTATTCTTTCCTAGCTGTCAAAAAGACAAATAATAGCAGCTTGGAAAGATTACTTTTGATGAGTGCAATATGAATCAAATTGCTGAAGCCTACTTCCTGTAGCCTGCTGAAAACCAACTTTGCCATTTCTTGCTGTCTTACTAATGTCGCCAAATCTCAAAGTAGAATTTCTTTTTCTGTACTGAGACTTTAAAGATCCTGAATCTGTCTGCTTTTCGTTTTTGTGGACTTCCTTGGGAGAAGGAGGATGGTGGGATTTGTGTTTTTCATTATTTTTTTTTCCAGTGGAAGCATCTTTTCAGATTTTAAGCGGTTTTTTTTTTTTTTTTGATAGCTGAGTGAATATGTGCTTTCTTTCTATCAGCTTCTTTTTCTTTCTGCCTGTGTCCAAGAGATGTATATTTTTGGGGGGCTGGGTGTTTGTTGTTTTTTCCCCAGATGGGGAAAAATTTTTTTACGAGTGGATATTGTTGGGTTTTGATTTTTTTTCTCCGTACCCTCTTTAGAAAATTGTCTTGGATATAACACTTGTAGAACTTCAACAGTCTGCTCAGGGGAGGAAGCATTTGTTTTTATACTCAAGTGAATTCTATGTAGTGTTGGTAGTAATTTCAGCAACTTTGTATTTAAAAGGCTGAGATGGAGAAAGCATATTCCAAAATTACTGTGGTACAGCTGTAGTTCTGTAGTGTTCTAGTAGAATAAGAAATCTGGCATTTAAAACAGACTGCTTTGTGTTACTTTCAGTAAGAACTCGTATTAATTTGGTCTGATGCATAGGAGATAGCTAAGGGGAGCAGCACTTAATGATGGGAGTCTTTCAGCTGGGATTTTAGACTTCAGAAATACTCATAGCAGTTTGCAATAATGAACAGCATTTATTTTCCTTTCTTGCTCTGGATAATCAAATTGGACGGCTCACACTGTTTTGCTAGCTCTTGGAATATTCAGTTTATCCTCCTGCTGCTTATGGGATTCCTTCTTAGTTATATTAATCTTGTACCTGGTAACTGAAAACTTTGAATACCCAGATTACCATTAACTGCTGATGCTTTCTAAGAGATTCGTTCCTTTGGCTGTTACATAGTACAGAAGGAAGTACAAAACATCTTTTGTTCTGTTTGTATTTTCTAACTAGCAAGAAGAAAAGTCAGGTGTACAAATAATTTGCTGATGACTGATACCTGTCTATGTGTATATGTTTTGTATATTTAAAGAAAAATAGAAAACCAACTCCTCTCTACAATTTATAACTTAAGGGTCTATATATGTCTAGTGGAAGGTTTCCCTGGCCATGGCAGGGGTTGGAAGTAGATAATCTTTAAGGTCTCTTCCAACCCAGACCATTCTGTGATTCTGTTTTTGGGGATGGGGTGTTAAGGAATTCCTAATTTCTGAATGAATTTAAGGCTTCTTATTGATAGCCGTGGTAACTGCCAAGGCTCATGCATGCTTGTAACCATGCGACCACATACCCAGATTTCTATATGGTCATGGGACCATGTGGTGCTCCTAAGAAAAGTTGTATCCAGGAGCAGGCTGTTTCTGTGGGAACAGTTCTGATACTTCTGGTACTGTTATCTTTTGTAGTTGCCCTTTGGAAAAATAAATGTCAGAAGCAAGCTCTATCAATGCACCTTTATGGAGGCAGTGTGGTATAGTTCTGAGCATGCACAGTGAATTTTGAGTTTCTAATCCTGAGTCTGGTTTTAAAGCACCCATTCAGTACATCTTACACTTTCCAAAAGGCTTGCACACAATAACTCCATTGTTAGAGGGAGGAAGGTCAGCTGCGTGCAGTCCCTTATTACTGAAAGAAGTAACTAGGAAGGCTCACCACCTTTGATCTTACAGTAGTGATGCCTTTAGGGACCTTCTGTAAACACCATATCCACTACTTACATGCAGCATTTAATGGACAGACTTAAAAGTGAAAGATCTTGGTTTATCTGGACTTCTGATTCAGAAGTATTCTAAATGTAGTTTTGAACATCATGTTATATTCATGACCTCAATTTAAGAGGAATTGTGGCAGGACCGAACTACTGAATGCATAATAATTTTAAAGGCTTGATCTTCAAAGGTGTAAATGCAAGGATGAAAGCCAAGTCAATTCCCTTATAATTTGCAACAAGCTTTGTATTTAATAGATCATAATCTTACTGTGTAGAATAAAGATTTCAGCCTTAATTGTGAAGTCTTGTGTTTTAAAGGCCCATAATAGTCTCTGGATATTACTTTGTGCAAGTTATTTTCTCTATAGTGAGGGTTGCTCATTTGAAGACTGAAATTGCAACTTTTGTTTAGCATGTCTCCACTAAACATGGAGAAAGCCAACAAGCACTCTCATAATGAGAATTTTTGCAACACATTAATGACCAGTGTGAAATACTGAAGTGTAGATTTGTAGGGAAATGTGAACAGTCTTGCAGAAGAATATTGTGCAGAGATTTTTCTTACTCCGTTCTTCTGATCTAATAATGAAACTTCTCCCTGTTGTGACTGATTTTTAGTACTGTCCTCCTAGCTGAGATTAGAACTGCAGGAGATGCACTTTGAACCATCACTACTTCTAGATCATTTCCCTACATTGCTGAATATTCACTTAGTGCGTTAATGCAATGTTATATGCAAAATATACTAGCTGTCTGTAAAACAATATCAAGCATTTCTAATTCTCTGAAGATTCATGAGGGGCATGACCTTTTCCAGAAGTGAGGCAACTCTTCCATTAGGCATGCTACGTCAATTTTGTAGTGATCAATAATATTTTAAAATGTAGAAGAAACTATTTGAAAGTGGTTTTTGTATCTTGCAGAAGTGTGCTATTAGTGTTGGGAGATGGGCTGCAAACAGCTTCGACTGAACGTCAGTTATGTGTAAATGTTTTATGGACTTGAATGTGAAGGTTTTAAATAAATGGAGGTTATACTAGGAGCATTGCTTTATTCGTGAAGCTACTTAACACCTCACTGTTTGGACTTGCCATATCCAAGTTCATCACTGTTTGGAGTTTCACTGAAAGAGTAATGAATTAGGTGATCTTTGGCTTTTTGTTGTGCTTCTTCAGAGTTTGCTTTCAGTTGTTTTATTGAAGTGGGCACACAGGAGTAAACAGAGTCTTAATTTTTGTTGTCCGCTTGAAGGTAAACTCTGTAGCTGACAAGAGGTGGGAAGCTGCCTGTCACGTGTAGGGTTAAATTGCTAGACCCAGTTCCACAGTGATGCAGTTCTCTGCTGATTCATTAACATGATGCTACTATTTCTGATCTATCTAAAAGACAATACAAGGAGTAAGGCAATGAAGACTCAAGATAATTTTTTACTTTAATGATTTCATAACTGTCCATACTTACACTATTAAATGTAAAGGTTAACTGACAGCAGGGGTACTTGATTGGAATTTGGCACAGCCTGAAAGCTAGACAATAAACTCTTTCATGTAGATAGGTTGTTACAAAGTGTAACATGTAACACTGTACTTGGATAATGGTTCTTAGCAGGCTTTTAGAAAATGCTGGTCTCTTTTGACCAGAGTCGTTTTTGTCAGCTGTAATTACCCCACGAAGAAAGAAGAACTACTCAATTTGAGTAGCTTTTGTGCCTGTTAGATGAACTGTTGGAGCCATGGAGATTTTTAAGTTACTGTACATGATACAACACCATAGATAATGTGTTCTGCATGTATTCTAAGTTGAATAGAATGATTTATCAAATAATTTTCATTGGAACGTTGGATTGATTTATTTGCATAAGGAATGATTTATAAAACTGTGCCTGAGAAATTACCTGAATATGGACACTAATGATACCTATGTCTTTGGTAGTGAATTCTTGCTACAGATATTTGTATTTACTTTTTAAAGCTGCCTACAGATTGCGAAGGCATAAACAAAGATAGCTGATGTTTCTGTGGTAGTATGATTTAGATTATCTGTAGGATTATAAATACATATAATCTAAATGTGTGGTACCTGTATTTTTTTTAGTTGGCGGTGAAACAACATGTGCCCTCTGAGATAGAGTACGCTAAATTATGTTTCTTACCATAATAATAATGGAATTGGACCTGTGTGGTGTCTGTGATTGGTCCCAGAGCAGTACATCATGCATAGGGTGCTGTAAACCCAGACTGGGGAACAGCTGAGAAAGAGGGCAGGCAGGTGTTGGCTGTTGCAGGCATCCAGAGAGTTCATTCAGGTTCTTTTTTCAGTGCTGCTCACAACCCGGGAGATGAACAGCCTATGGCTAGGATTCATTGCTCAAATGATGGCTCCCACTCCTCAGCACTGCTCTCCTGCAGGTCCCTCTGCCCATGCACAGCAATGCAGTCAGACTCCCCTTACATGGCAGGAGACAACTACAGTTGTCCTTCCACCTGACTGTATTTCTCCCAGCATGTCCCTTCCCAAGAAGCAGGAATGCTGGAGAGGGCTGTTTGCCCTGGCAATTTTTGTAACCCACAGTCTACTCAAGGGAATATTTACAAAAGCCTCAGAAAGAAGACTGTAACCTCTCCTGGCAGGCAGCATAGTAGATTGAATGGTTCATCTCATCAAGTCGGGTGAAAACAGGCTTCACCTAAGCAGATAAAGTGTCAGTCTGTTAAGGTGATCTTAATGTTTGCATGTATGTGTCTTTTCAGGGTGTTGATGATGCTTTCTATACATTAGTTCGAGAAATCAGAAAACACAAAGAGAAGATGAGCAAAGATGGTAAAAAGAAGAAAAAGAAGACAAAGACAAAGTGTATAATTATGTAAATACAGTTTATCCTTATTCTTAAGAAGTACTTAAGTAATTTTTGTACATTACACTAAATTATTAGCATTTGGTTTAGCATTACTTTACTTTCTGCTTCATGATCCTGTTAGCTTTACCTGAATGCTTGTTTTAAATGACAGTGGAAACTTCATTCCTCTTAAAGTGCCAGTATTCTTTGACTGTTGGTTCTTGAACTAGCAATGCCTGTGAAACAAAAAACAAAAACACACACAAAAAAAAACACACACAAAAACCTGAGACCTGTCTTGGGACTCTTTGGTGCATGCACAGTTGCTAACTTCCTGCTTTTCTTACTGATTGTGAATTTCTGTTCTGTGTGCAAACCAAACAATGAAATGATGCTCTACACATTCTGACATCCCCTTTATTTTTTTTTTGGCATTTAAATCTGGTTGGGAAAAAGGACTAGTTAGCAAAAGAGACTTTTCATTTCAGCCGTTTATTTTAGACTGACTGCAATATAGAGAGACCAGAAGCCTTTGTAGTCTTCCTATAGATTTTGCTTCTAGGCATCTAGTCTTGTAGCATTTCAGATCAACTTTAATGAATGTAAAGATAAAACTTTCACAAAAAAAAAAGTTTTTCACTGCAATTTATCTCGGTCGCTCCTTAAATACTCTATTTTTTCTATAAAAAAAAAAAAAAAAAGAAAAACTAAAAAAAGACAACAGTGCACATCTGGCAGTGGAAAAAGTAAAAGTTTGAATTAGGTTGATTTGATATTGTTAATGCATTGCTTTAAGACTTTCACTAACTTTTTGTGTCTGAAGACCAAGGTGAAATTCTAGCTCTTCTGCATGACAAATCTCTAAGTAGCTTTGTTCAGCCGGTACATGATTTCACCCTTAGTGTGTCTAGGAAATACTAGAAAGCCTTAACAGATAAGTTGATTCAAATTCTTAGGTTAATTCATACGTGGATTCAGAATTTACCATAAGAATTAAATCAGAATGAATCCTAAATTATACAGGGAAGTAAAACAATGTTGGTTTTTTTTTTCCCCCAAGAGTGGCATTGAATATCTTCAGATGCCCATTTTGTGCAAAATAGGGGAGGAATTTTAAATTCTAGTGACATCAAATGAGTGAATGGATGAGTTGAATTTAGCTGCTTCATGCAAATAATTTGGAAATCCACTATGCCATAAAAATGGTGTGGAATTTGCACAAACCGTCTGCATAGACATGGTTTCCAGAGTCAATGTTGTTTGTGTGCTGTTTGTGAAGTACTTGTTTTGTTGCACAGATTAAATTGGTGTCATTCCAGTGTCTAGACTGTCATGAAGCTAAACCAACATTTTAACGTTGTCTTTGTGATTTAAGTTCTTTTGTGATCACTCCCAACCTTTTCTTTCTCTGATGGGAATTAATGCAGAATTTTTGCAGAAGCTTTCGGGTTTTGGTACTGCAGTAGTCTAGGTATTCTGCACTGAAGTAACAGCCAGTAATTCCAGTGTTGCCAGTTGTCTTACTGTGTGTAAACATTGCATTGTTTGGTTGTTTTGTTAGGGCCTGGGTTCCTGAAGGTATGCTTCTTCATAGTACCTAACTCAGCTGCAGGGTGAAACTTGAAAATGTGACTCTGGTGTACCCAGGAAAGAAAAACACAAGACATTGAAGTTGGATAGTTCAGGACACTGTAAAATTTGGAACAGAGAATAGCAGCATGGCCCTAACCTTGAAGTACACCTAAAGAATTCTGTGGAAATCTTACACAGTACAGTTTTCTTGTACCTGTGTAACTTGAACCATTTATGTCAAAAGGTGCAATTGCATGAGGAAAGTATTCTTTTGCTTCTAAAATACCCTCCCCCACCATCCCCCTGCGACTCTTATAGGTGGAGGGCTGCAAAACAGGCAGGACTGCTGCCTGTCTGGATTGTTGCAGCATGTCTGGATTGCTGTTTATTAATTTCAAAGTGACTGAGAAAAATAATGCCTTTCCCTGCCTGCATTCCCATCCTCCACCAAACCCCAGGCTCCTTCCCTTCCTTTCAGCTTTGATGTGAAATATAGGTTATTAAATATTCTGAAAAACAGTAATAGGAGAACCTAACATTATATCGTAAGGACCAATAAGGAATAAGAAAAGATTCTTAATGTTCCAAAACATTTTATAGCTTCCAAGGTTAAAACGTTTTGGAGACAGTTATTTGCACATTTCAGACACTCTTGATTATGTATGAGGAACATAGCAAAAGTGGGTAGTACACCTTGAGTAAATGGAAGTAACCTTAAGTTTACTTCAGGATTTTTGGTAACTGAGTCACACTGCATGTAAAATTAGGGCTGGTCTAAGATTCTTCCTTAGTTGACTAAAAACTGGAGAAATTTTAGCTGAAAAGTCTTAATCATCAAATGTGGATTTATATAGCTCTAATATAAAGCTATATATGTAATAGTTTTGTGTTGGGGTTTTTTAGTAAATATGATCTGTAGCTACCAATCTAATTAAATCAGTACAAACCCCATTTAGATTAGCCCTTATTTACTTCAAAAAATACACATCCTTGCCACTGTTGTGCAGTTTTGTCTTAATATTTTTGAGATTTGGTGAAGCATGTTGGATTGCAGCTTGCACAAGGTGATCTCTTAATTATCCTGTCTTTCCCTATTTGAAATCCTTTTAAAGAACATACCTGTGTGCTATCTGTTCTGATAGCAGCTACTAAATGAACATGTGAATTGCTTACCACATTAATACATTAAATTGCCATGTGTCAGGGAGTAACACCTTCTTACAGTAGCTTTATGTAACTCTGGTAAACAACTTTCTCATCAGTTTTTCTCACAACTGAAATTTCATTATTTTGACCAGTCACATTGCCCTAAAATGTTTTCTCACTTAAAGTTTCACCATATAGATTGTTACAGTAGCGTGATCTCTCTAATGGGTAAATACTGACACACAATCTTCTGCTGCTGTCTACGCTCTGAAGCAATACAGTTACCTTCAAAGACCATCAGACTGTAAACAAATCATTTTGTCTCAAGTTTACATAAAGCTACATGGATGGTAAATCTTTCCTAATGTTTTCTTTATTCCACTGTCTTGTGTTTTCATGTTGAAAATACTTCTGCTTTTTCCTCTTGAGTGCCAACTTCTTACTAGAATGACTTCTTAATGTAATATGTTTACCTGGAATGTATTTTAACTATTTTTGTATAGTGTAAACTGAAACATGCACATTTTGTACATTGTGCTTTATTTGATGTGGAACATATGCAGTGTGATCCAGTTTTTCCATCATTTGGTTGTGTGACCTAGGAATGTTGGTCATACCAGACGTTAAGTTAAAAAAAAAAAGGAAAAAAGAAAAAAAAATAAGACCACTGTTTGTTTTAAAATTTTTAATGTTTTTAGGAGTATGTGCTGTGAGGTGATCTGGAATTTGTCATTTTTTTGTCAAACTGTACTGCTCCTATTTATTGTAATGTAATAAAAAAATAGTTATTGTGAATTTCTGTCCCAGTTTCCTCCTTCTCTCCAAGACCTTTAGTGCCTCACCTCAGTAATAGAGTACCCTCTGCACTGCATGTGTTTGGCAGTTCAGTTCTGTTTACTTCTCATCCTTCCCATTGCCTGTCACAAAGTGCTTTACTGTGGCAGCCATCTCCTCTGATCCATGCTGTTGCTGCATTCTGTGCTCTGCAAGGAGCAGAGCCTTGCTTTGGGTGAAGATGCATCTCTCACTGCTGCATGCTGCTTGGGCTGTACCATCTACAGCCATGCCCCAGAGCCCTTATTGTATTAGTCTGACAGCAAACTTGAATTAGTCTACAAGTTTGAAATACTCTCAATAGCTATTCTGTGTTTATCTGCAGGTGCACGTTTGTTTTCTTCTATCAGATGCCTGCCATAAACTTACAGAAAACATGAACAATGTATTTTAGTACTGGTTGTGTCCTAGGTGGGGAAAAATCCTGAAACTGCTACTGCTTCCTAAAGTTATGATTTGGCCCTTTGTTATGTGGATCATCTTCTATCAGTTACTGAGAGGGGTAGGTTAAATTTTTTACATAGAGGTATTCATTCAGAACAGGTTTAACTGCAACATAATGGTAGAATTCAGTTGATGTGGAAGGGCTGCTCTTGACATCAATGTGGTGCTAGAAACCGCACACATGCTTCCTTAGAAGGTAGTGTGCTAACTGGCCAGCATTTTTCTTCATTCTATTCTAGAGTTCATACATTTGAAGACTTGTTATTGCCAACAGTTCTACTGCAGCAATGACTTACCTATATTCCAAAGATTATTTCTGTTCTCTTTCCAGTGTCACTTAGTTCTTGGTGGGGCAGAAACATCATCCAGTCCTAGTACACACATAGTTCTGGCACAGGTTTGTGCTAGTTGAGCTAGTCAATGCGTTGGCTGTAGAGCAAACATCCACAGTCAAACTTCCATTCCAGAGGAAAGGATCAAGTTCTGTATTGCTGCTACAGCAGTTACGGAGTGCCAGAAATCAGTAATAGTAGGAACTGTACTCAGGGTCAAAGTCCTTAAACCACTCCTGTCCAAATTCACCCCCTTCCTGACTCCGCAGTCTTCTGCCCAGCACAATGGGTGAGCGCCTCTGCCAGGGTGACCCTCACACAGCAGGCAGATGTAGTTGAAACTCTTTGAAGGCACTACTTAACAGGAAGGAAAGGCCTAATTCGTATTTCAGATGGCTCAGAAGGATTAATGTTTCATTTGGTTTCAGATTACAGTTTTTATTGTTCATTTTTTTAAGGCTCTGTATCATTACAAAAAAGTCATTAGCACCAGTTACTGACTGTCATCACTGTAGTAGCGCTGTTTCAGAGCTCTGTATTTTCTGAGGAAGTACAAAGCTTCCAGCTCTTTTATAACAAATTCTCCCCGGGCAATCAGCTGCTTGATCTTCTCCGGATCTTTCTCATCTTTATTTTTCAGAAAAGCTGCTTTCAAACGCTTTCTGAAGTAGTCTGCTCCTTTGGGATACTCCCTTCCGAGATACAGCAGCTTGAGGGAAGGAAAAAGGAAGATTTTATTGGGCAGTGAAAGGGGTTTGTCTGGCTAAGGAAGGTGCTCCTGGTGTTTTGAGACACTTACGTTTTTGTATAGATTTCTCACTTCACTTCTTAAATTGGCCATTCTCACATTTCAGTGACCTCTTTAGTTGCGTCTGACTGGGGCCTTTAACCTGAAGGATAATCAGTTTGACATTAGCCTTGCAGGGAGCCAGCATGTCCCAGCCTCCTGCTCCACGGGAACAGCACGGGCTTTAAACATGCTCCGTCATCCAGCTGAGCCCTCTTTGCTCAAACGCTGATACTGTTTGGTTCTCTCTCCTGCTTTTGGTTTAACTTCTGTTTCTCTCAGGTTCTCCTCCCCTCCTCTCAAACAGAAACCAACAAAATTCCAACAGCTTTCAGCTGCAGTCACGCGTATCTTTGTGCTGCTCGTCTCCTGCTCCCTTACGGGCTTTCTACTTAGCTGGCAGCTTCTTTACTTGCGGTCTGCTAAAGCAATACTCATACCTGTATATATGCATACAGTGCTATACATATATATGTATAAATCAGGAATCCCTACGCGTTAGAAAGGCAATAAAACCCTTTTGACTTCCGTAAACGGAAGCAGAGGGCGGGCAGCGCAGGTTCCTTGGCCCGGCGCTCGGGCAGGGCAGGGCAGGGGCTGGCGGTGCCGGTGCCCGTGCCCTGTGCTCCCCCCGGACACACACACACACACACACAGACGAACGGCCTCGCCCCGGGGGCAAAACGGGAAGGTCAGCGCCTCACCACAGCTCCACGCCGCGCCGTAAGCCCCGCCGGCGCCGCTTTACGGCAAAGCCGTAACGAAGGGAGGCACCGCCCTTCTCCTGGCGGTGAGGGGAAGCACGCACGCCATTGGTGGAGGGGAGCACGTGGGAGGCGGGGCTGGTCGCCTAGGCAACGCGGGGTAGCGGCGGCGCCATGGTGAGAGCGGGCTGGGGTTTGTCTGGGTCTGGTTCCTTGTCCATGGTCCGTGTCCGTGTCCGTGTCCGTGTCCGTGTCCGTGTCCGTGTCCGTGTCGCAGAGGTCTGGGTTTGTTGGCGCTCGGCTCCAGGGGGCGGAGCTGGCGGCACTGGCCATGAGGGAGCGGTCTGCTGTGGGCGGTGTCGGTGCTGCACCCGCTCCTTCAGCTGTGCTGCCGGCGGTGGCAGCTTGTGCCCGTGCGGTGGGCAAGGCGTGCTGGTGCCGGGGTAGCCCCAGCGCTCTGGGCTCCTGTGGGTAAAGGGGGAAGGACAGAGGAACGGTAACCGGTGCCTTGAGGCGCTGCTTAGGTGGGCAAGTGGGTAAGGGTGGATGGAAGTGTTCCACGTTGGCTGCTGAAGTACCGGTATATGGAAAAAAACGATTTAACACTGAAAAATAATCACCTGAAGTGTGTTACTTTCCTACAACCTTCCTTGGGCTGTGGTTTGGTGATGTGGCTGCTTAGTGTGAAACTCAGCTCGTAGGTAACTGCACCTTAGTGGTCAGAATCGCTCTACACTAACAAACTTCACTTTTCTCCACCCCACAGTGAGTGGATTAATGTGGGTAATTAATCACACTGAGGTTGTGTAAAATCACATGGCAATGCATAGAAAGGGTAATTGGTAAATCAAGTAAAAGATTGACTGATGGGTGTTTGGATTTCTAGGGTCTGTTATTTCCTGTTGTCGGCTGGAGAAGTCTCCTAATTACATTTTTTCAAATGCAGTTTCCCTGTGAATGACAAAAGCCTCGGTGGGGTTTCTGTGTCCTTCTGGGTTATTGCATGTTGTACTATAGTGTTATTAGGAATAGCACATTGTATAAATTCCGAAAACACTGAAAACAGTTTTTTGACTGAATTATATCTTGGGCTAAATTATATGTTTGATAAACGTTTATTATTTTATCAGTGGGAATAAATAGATACACTTCTATAACCATAAGTGTGACCTATGCTGGTAAATTATGGTGGTCCAGAGTCATAGAATCATAAAATCATAGAATAGCTAGGGTTGGAAAGGACCTTAAGATTAAACAAGAAAAAGTTCCAACCCCACTGCCGTGGGCAGGTAGTCATGTGTTAGCGTCTAATTTTCTGCAATATTGAAATTATTGTCCTTACAGTTTTTAGTAGTTCATGTAATTTTATTGAACAGTTATTTTTGCTTATTATTCCTTTGTACTCAATACTCTGTTCTCTGATACTCACCTTGTTATTTTTCTCCCCTGATCTTCTAGGCTCCAAAAAAGAAAACAAAGGTAAGTAATCAGAAATACGCTCTAGTTCACATACAGCATTTTGACTCTTGCAGTGTTTATTTAGACAGTGTGCTAGCACAATACTGTTATTTTGGAAATCACATGAGTAAAATGACAAAGCACTTCATGCTGAAATCAAAGTAAGCATCAGTTACTTCTGGACTTGGTGTCTACAAAACAGTATTTTTCAGAGGATCTGTCATAACAAAGATGTTGTGATACTTTGATATTATGCAAATGTACTTTTTAAAAGGAAAAAATGTGTTTTTTTTGTTTAATTTTATTTTTTAATCTGTATTTGTTCTGAGCCGGTTGGTCAGGCTCAATCTGGCGCATCTCTCTTATAAACAGAGACTGTGGAAGCTGGGCCTGTTTAATCTAGTGGAGAGCAGACTGAGAGGGACTCTCATTAATCAGATCAGTATCTCTGAGGTGGGTGCCAGGAGGGTGGTGTCAGTCTCTTTTCAGTAGTGCCCAGCCATAGAACAAGGGGCAATGGCCATAAACTAAACAACAAGAAGTTTCACCTCAACATGAAGAAGATTTTCTTTTTGCTGAGGGTGGCAGAGCACTGAACAGGCTGCTCAGGGGCTTGTGGTGTCTGCCTCTCTGGAGACATTCAAAACCTGCCTGGACACATTCCTGTGCAACCTGCTCTGGGTGGCCTTGCCTTGGCAGGGGGTTGGACTGGGTGATCTCCAAAGGTCACTTCCAACTCTAATGATCCTGTGATTCTGTGAAATTTGGAAGAGGAACAGGCATCTCCAGGACGCTGAGGATATGTGCCTCTTGCCAGGAGACTGAGTACTGTTCCTGCAAACCTGCCAGAGAGAAGGTGGTGAGCGTGGCCTCTTGTGTGTTTTGCTTGGCAGCTGCTGCTCAGGCAGAGAGCCAGTGTCCTGGATTTGTGCCACAGGCTGAACACAGAACGTGATAGGTTGGGGGGACAACAGACAGAACTCCACAGGAAACTGTACTGCATAAATACATCCTGTCGATTGTTGTTAATTTGGTAATAACAAAATTATCCATCCCTCCCCCCAAAATAGATGCTATTCAAATGTAGCCCTTGAGAACTGTGCATCTCACTTTTGTTAGCCCTATGTAAAATTATAAGAATGTGAAAGGAAATTGACTAAAAAGTGATTAAGAGCAATTGAAACGAAGAGGTTTTCAATTTACACTGAAAAAAAAAGGTAATACAAAATTATTATTTTGAACTGGAACTGATTCCTCCCTGAAATATTAATGAGTAGAATTGTAGTGTTTACTGACTTTCTTCTAAGAGAATTTTGCAAATAAATGCTAGCCCTGGTGAGTGTACATTTGTGGTTGGCACTAACTTTTCACCATTGTTTTTGTTCAGGCTTCATGATAACCTTTCTGTTCAAAAGTACATTTATATATATATATTGCCATGCAAAGTTAAGTGAATAGCTTTTAAGTAGTTATATCTGAAAATACACTTGTCAAATCAAAATGTGAAATAACAGTATTTGTAACATGCTTTTTGAGTGATGAATGACAAAGGGCTTTCTTAATTATTTGTAAGTTCACTTTCAACTGGGTTACTTGTAACAATATTTACCAAATTATTGGGAATACTTGGGCAGAGTGGATGGGAAGACCTCATAATACCATCATGTTCATTTGAAGTTGTCTGGGCTTAAGTCGCCTTTTTTTGTCTCTCCCAGCTTTGTTGGAACTCTTTCTTTATTCCAAGATGGGCACTATGCTACTGTGCTGTGTTGGCACCTTTCTGTACCTGTTTCTCTCTGCAGAAGAGAAGCATAAGATTCCTAATAGATCCCTTTGATCGTTTATGCTTATTTGCATTATGATACCATCCAGTTATATTCTCTTGCTGACATTGTGGATGAAACTCAGTGTTTTAGTTGTTTTACCTTTCTTGACTGAATCCTTGTAAAGTCTTTGCCTTTCACCAGTGATGGCATGGGAACTTGGGATTCAGCTTTCTGATGTGCAACATCCAGATTAGGCACCTAGGCAGAAGATGCTTCTCCTCTTTTCGCATTGCCTCTCACTCTGAACCCTTTTGCATTCCCTATTTTCTTGTTTAAAACAGTAAACATTTGATTTGATTTGTTTTGATTGTCTATGGTGTGTGTGTCAGTGGCAGAGTAGCATTGTTCAGCCAGTACATAGATACACCACAAAGTGCAAGTAGTTTGTTTTCCTTGATGTCTTTTGTCACCCATACCTTTGCTTTCAACCCTAGTTTAGGCTGCTGTCACTCTTTGTTTTCTCCATATGCCAGAGCCTATGCAGAATATCATGGTTCATTTTCTCATCTGTACAAAACCCAACCTTATCTATCCCATTCATAAGCATTAATGTTGTCTGTGTATTGATTTTGCAGTTCCTTACAGAATCAGCCTCCTTGATTTTGCACGCTCCACAAACATGTTTTACTTCCTGTCTCATCTTCTCCCCCCCCTCCCCCTTCTGTTATATGTTACGTTTTTATCTTTTTAATTTTTAAAGAAATCTGCTGTATTCAGGCCCTGTCTTTGCAGCATGTGCCTTCAGGGACAGCACTTTCTCTGATACCATTCCATCCAGTTCAGATGGACTTGAGGCACATTGACTGCAAGTGTATGACATGTGCAACGGCAGTGTTACTTGTGTAAACACTAAGTAAATCTGAATAAAGATAATGTAGTCTTTGGTAACTGTTCTTGGCAAGGACAGCAACCTTAGGATGCTTTTGCTGCTGCATTAACAGGAAATCATCTTAGTTGGTAAAAACAGATCTTCTGATTAAGATTTTTTTTTGTGTGTTAATGTGCTAGTGGTTTTTCCTTCTGCCTTTGATTTTCCTTCTGTGTGTCTTTAGGTGCTGTTTTACAGTGACAGTGCTGACTCTACATGTTTGATTAAGCATCCCAAGACTTAAATGCGAACACCAAAGGAACACACAAAAACCGCATTAAATGATAATAAAAAATGAAAACCCATAAATCCAAAGAGAATTATGCTTTCCACTGTTCAGATCTCTTGAAGACAACATGGTCTCGTGTGTACACCTCCAGTTATCAATTTTTTATGTGCATCATCAGTGAGAACTCTATGAATACTGTGAATTATAGTTCAAAAATAAGTGGTTTATTTTGGTTAGTCTGTTACATGAGAGTACATTTTGTATGTTACTTACATTGGTTTTATTTTTAAATGTATACCCAGACCGCAAAAAATTAAGAAGGAAAATAATTTCTGGGAACCCTAAATTTAAAATATAGCTATTATAGGATTAGCTTAGAGGTTAATCAGTTAACTGTCTTGAGTTGCCATGAGGATTTTGTGACAGAAAAGAGAGCTCTTTGCTAATCATCTTGTGGATTGGATGCTTCCAAATTCCAGAGTTGCCTATGTCCCAAAATATATTTCCCAGTATTTCCTAAAATGCTTGAAGTTGTAACTTCTGCTTTCTTAGCAGGTCTACCATGTTATCCAATTTATATATTAAACCAAGAGATTTTAATATTCTCCTATTATGTCTGTGTTCAGGAACGTCTAGCATAAAATACTAATTGAAAGAACATATATTGCATCATGAAAATGAGAAGAAAATTGAATTCAGGATGTGTATTGCTATTCTGGAGTCTTCACTGACTATGCTGGGAATCCAAGATCTTAATTCAGTAATCCCATTAGAACGACAAAGTTATAGAGGGCAAATACCTCCCAAAATGTGTTACAATAATATTGATATTTTCTTATTAATTTGAAGTTCTCTTTTAATTTGTTGCAAACATTAAGTCTGATACCAAAAAGAAAGCTGAACTGCAGAGATTACTGAGAGAAGAAGAAAGGACGAGGAGAGAGCAAGGTACTGTGCACTTCGTTTGTAGGGAATATGATGGCACAAGTCACCTATTTTAAATAAATGAGCAGATAGTAATTTCCTAAGCAATATGTACTTCAGTGTCTGTCTCTATTTCACAAACACAGGTGATGCATTCCTCTTGTGTGGGACAATTTCTGTCTTATGTGTTACCGCATCTCACTTTCCTTAGAGCCATGCTTTCTTCCTCTAGCTATTTCTACTGCAATTAAGAACTTTGGAAGGAGGAAGAGCTGGGTTTAGTTTTGGTTTGTTTTTTTTTTTTTTTTTTTTAACTCCTCTCTTTTAATATTACCTTTTGAAATATTGTCAACACGCTAGAAAGCCACAAAACATTGCAGGTTTTTATTTATTTTCCTCCCCCTTCCTCTCAAGAGTAGTTGTCAGTAGTCAAGAGAGCTGAAAGTCCTCTGAAAAGGACTTTTTCCAGAGAAGGCCGACACAGTAAGTCTGTTGGCAGGGGGCTAGCTGGTGTTCTGAAGGGGTAGCAGTTAAGGTGACTACAAATCGGGATAGATCAAAGTGTAGTTTGCTTGGGCTTCTTTTGTCTACTGAGTGGCTGATTCTTCACCCACTTCTTCAAGACCTTTCTATTATGCATCACTCTATCCTTTAAAATTAAATCCCAGTTGCGTGGCTTACCTGTCCTCACCATTGGAATGTGTCTGCTTCTGCAGTTTAGCATCACAAGCTGATACCCCTCTCTGAACATCTGGTCTATCTCTTCTTCCCTTTCTGCCATTAATCCATCCTGATGTGGGCTTGGGCATGCTGTAACTGCTAGCAAGCCATTACTAATCACTAATAATCTTTGTGGATGGGAGTGGCAGCTCAGGTGAGTGGAGGAAGATTTTGGAACTCCTGTTGCTCTTGCCTCTGTGCAACACATATACTTGAAGTGATATAAGTGCTGGGGGTGACATCCAAGGTGCTGTTTGGGAACATCTAGATTAGCATTAGGCTGTGCTAACCAGGCTGAAGGCTTGGAGTTTGAAAACTATTTTACTTAGTACTCACATCCTATCCTGTTTTCTAGACCCTATGGCAGCAAAGAAAAGCTAAAATGGTGATCAGGAGTAACTGATCCTAAAGTGTTTCAATGAACAAATAGCTGTAAGATTGGAGATGTAGGAAATCAAAGGTTTTAGGAGAGGAGGAGAGTATCTTGGGACTGAATTACTTAGTTTCACCGTATGTTTTGGATTAAGAACCTGGGTCTGCTAAAGCTGTAGATAAAAGGAGGGGGCACTCCTGTTGCTGTTTCTGAGGGGAAAAAGAGGGCTTGCTAATACTTTTGTTCCCTTGCATTGATGCAGGCTGATGGGGGTAGCACCATAGATAGTGTGTTCTAGTACAATGATTCAAATTAATTGGGAAGATTTCTGCACAATATAAGATACACACTTATGTTGTTCATTATTATGGTTGTTTTGTTATTACAGCTAATAAAATAACTTGGCTGGTTTTATTAAGCAAAATATAATTATGCTCTTGATATATTTCCTGATTTTCAGAGGAAGCCAAAATTCAAGCCGAACTAGAAGAAACAGCAAGACTTGAAAAGGAGAGACTTGGACAAGAGATGATGGCAAAGCTTGCGGCAAAAGTTAGTTTGTACTCTCTGAAAAAATCTAATTCTATTTTTGAATTTGTGACAAGGTCTGTAAAACATTAGTGATTTAGTGTCAGAATAAATACTAATTTCCTTATGTCCATAGTGTTGGGAACAATATAGAGGAAATTTTCTATCATCACTAGGTTAAAATTAATTGTGACAGATCCAGCCAAGCCAGTGCAAAGGTACTGTTGTATAAGGTCCCACAAATGGAGAAGGTGCTGAGCTGGATTAGTCAAACATAATGCACACAAAGTCAAAGGAAATGGGGCTGAATTTTTTTATATAGTGTTCTTTCACTAAGCTAATGTTTGGCTTAGTGTTACTTTGATTGAGGAAAAATTTCCTGATGTGAGATAGTCTTGCCTGGTCTTGATACATAAAAATGCTGTGGTTAAATACAATAACTTTTGCATATGTGATACTCCAGTTTAAATAAATCCCTCTTCTGTTTCCACTATACTTTCAATTGGATGAATTTTGTGTGTTCCCCATAATTATATTTGATACAGTTGTGGCAAGAATATTTTGGTATAAATTCTGTAAGTGGTTACATACACAGATGTGTTGATTTGTGTGTCTGTATGTGTATACGTGCATGTATATTAGAATATGTATATTTACTTTTCTGAGAAGACTCAAATTTAGGACAGAATGTAATTGGTAATATCTAAATATTTTTGTGGGGTTTTTTTTTCCTTTTTTAAATAAGGATCTGTTACATTTTGGGTTTTTTTGTGTTCATTTTTTTCTTTTTTTTCGTATCCCTTCCTCCCCTTACCTCCAAAAAAGTCACTCCTGCCTGTGTCTCTTGTCCTTCACAGAATATTTTTTACCTTAGGAAGATAAGGAATTTAAATAATACAAATTATAAGAAAAAAAAGGAAAATCTTGCACACCTTTTCCCAGTGTAAGCTTACATTTTTTAGTAGATCTTCTTAAAGCTATTTTCAGGATGATGATATGGAAGCTGTTCAAGTGAGAGGTTAACAATCATATGACACATTATGTTTATCATATTGCTCAGCAATTAATGCAGTGACAATAATATATTTTGAACTTTTGCAGTCTTCTCAAATGTTTTATAAAAAAGCAAGTTGTCAGTGTTTGTTTAAATGATAACTCATTCAAATATCCCATTTTTTTTCTTTGATATAAAACAATTGTAAGAGTAACAAGTGTAACAACTCCTCTGTTTGATATATATATATTTTAATAGGATCGAGAACGAAGGGAGGCTGAACTGGCTGAACTTCATTCACTGGAACAGAAGTTTTTGTCTGCAGAGCAGTGGAAAATTGATTATAGAGCACATGCAAAGGTAAGCTTGCTTTCCAAAATCTGCCCAGTGTTATAGAAGTTTAACAATGAAGAGACTTTAGCTATGTCTCCATTGCAGAATCCAGGAGTTTCCATTTCTTAAGTTTAGGTGTGTGCTATGGCTGCACTTCAAGTTCCATCCTGAGGTAGTAACTGGCCATGCTCACTCTTTTCTATCTTCTATATATTGTTGTACACAGAAAAACAAATTTTCTGTGTATCATAAATCACAGGATACATCACATTAGAAGGGACTTCTGAAATTCATGTAGTTCAACATCCTGAACAAAGTAGAGCAAACTCTGAAGCTAGGGCAAGATGCTCAACTGGGTTTTGAAAGTTTCTAAGGGTGGGGATACCATGGTATCTCTGAGCAGCCTTTTGGACTGCTTTACCCCTCTCATTGTAACAATTTTTTTTAAATGCAATTGGCTTTTCGCATGTTACGGCTTGTGATCATTGCCTGATTGTCATGACACATCATCCCTGTGCATCTCTAAAGAAAGCTTGCCCCTGTCTTCTCTATACCCCTCTGTAGGTACTGGGGAATTGCATTTGTTAGTCCAGACTAGCAACGCTCAGCCTTTCCTCATGTGTCATTGTCTCCAGTACCCTAACTATCTTAAGGTCCATCCTCTTGCCCTTCCAATTTACCACTCTTTCTCTGGTACTGAGGGACGCAAAACTGGGTGCAGCACTGCAGATGTGGCTTCAGGAGTCCTACAAAGGGAACGTTCCTAGGCTTGCGGTTTACACTCGTCGTGGCATAGCCCACTGTGCCCTTAGCCTTTGTTGCCACAAGGGGGCAGCCTGGTAACTACCCAGTTACATCTTAACACTTTTGGATGGTTTTTATTACCTTTTCCAGTAGATGACATGCGGTAACTTTACTATCCTTGTGAACAAGAGACACTGTTTGTCATTTTGAAAGGTGTTTCTGATGAGTATTTCTTGGAAGGAGGAACATAAGATTTATACTTTTATGTAAGTAATGGCAAGAGAGAACTATTATTTTTAAAATAGATCTTTAAATACAATACTGGTAGATTATAGGAAGTACCAACGTTTGTATTAGACTGTTGTTAGGAATGTTTCAGGTGAAATACATACATAATGCCAAATGCTGAGTTTCCACATCCATTTCAGTTCAGATTAACAGATACATATACAAATTATCAGGAAATTTGTCATTTTTCTCAAGGAGCAAGTGCTGCCATTTTTACGGATGTGTTTTCCTGATGATGAAACTGAAGCTCTCCTCTAAGTGCAAAGATGTAAAAAAAAGAAATGGGGTATTTTAATTACTGAAGACTCATCAGTCTTTCATACAGGAGTTTCCAGTGCCCTGAGCACTCATCTGTTACTGCCTTTTTTTAAGTCAGTCACTTTATGTTGTAATGCAATCTTCAGTAACATTGTGTTATTAATCTTCACAGCAAGCAGGGAGGCAGTGTTTCCTAAGGACTTCCTATATGTATGAAAAAAATTACATTATAGGTGACAAATTAAGCCCATGAGCCAATGTTAGGCTCAGGTAGAGTTAAGTGGGTTTAGCCTGTTGCTGGGTTCTTTTGTCTTCCCCCACCTATAAGAAATGATATAATACCTCGGTTTGGAGTACCAGCAGCAAATTCTTCCGACCGAGGTTTGCACTTTGGTGCAAAATTGTTACAAGAAATTAGCAAAAAATTAGAAATTGATTGGCAACTACGTGTTCCATACAGGCCTCAGGCCAGTGGGCAAGTAGAAAAGATGAACCGTCTGATCAAACAACAGATTAGTACTTCACTTGGAGTACTGTGTGCAGTTCTGGTGTCCTCAACATAAAAAGGACATGGAAGTGTTGCAACAAGTGCAGAGGAAGGCCACGAGGATGATCATGGGACTGGAGCACCTCCCGTATGAAGATAGGATGAGAAAGTTGGGGCTGTT
>JANRGW010047092.1:0-19293 GCA_024733675.1 Psilopsiagon aymara
TTCTCATCCTGTCTTCATATGGGAGGTGCTCCAGTCCCATGATCTTCCTCGTGGCCCTCCTCTGGACTTGTTCCAACAGTTCCATGTCCTCTTTACGTTGAAGACACTAGAACTGCACACAATACTCCAAGTGAGGTCCCACAAGAACAGAGTAGAGGGGCAGGATCGCCTGCTTGGGCCTGCTGGTCACACTCCTTTTGGTGCAGCCCAGGATGCAGTTGGCTTTCTGGGCTATGAGAGTACACTGTTGGCTCATATTAAGTTTCTTATTGACCAACACTCCCAAGTTCTTCTCCGCAGCTATAGATTTTTCAGAGATAATATTCATAGCAGGCTCAGTTTTTTGTTCTGAAGCAAATAATTGCTCCTTCTTAAGACACTATTTAAAAATCGGGTTTTAACTTTGAAAAAAAAGAAGAACCTTTATTATAGTACAGATATATTTCGCTAAATCCTGTATTTTTCCATTCTATTTTTATGAATCTCCCTTTTTATTTTAAGGTATAACTTGGAGAAATAAAAGTGAAATTTCAATTTCATTTTAATGGGCAAGTCTAGCATGTGTTTCTGGAAATCTGAAGTTTGCAAGAATGAGAAGCTGAAGATAAATATAGATATCTAATACATCCCAACTTCTTTGGGAATGCAAAAGAGAATTTTACACAATTCTTCATCAAAAGTTTGGCTGTACAATAACAGCAGTATCTACATTTAAAACAGGCAGCATTAGATTCTGAATCTATTCCATAGAAAATAGTAGGTGGGTGAGAAATCCAGCGGACTGTAAGATGGAGAAACATAAGCCAGACCACAGAAAAAGGTAAAAAAGGCAGCTGGGAAAGAAAGAATATGAAAATGTAGTCAAGACAGAATTTAATAGCTGTTTTTCAAAAATTCTTTCTTGGTGTATGCCATGAAGTGTGGCCAACAAGCCAAGGGAGGTGATTCTGCCCCCTACTCTTCTCTGGTGAGAACCCACCTGGAGGACTGCATCCAGCTCTGAACAACTCAGAACAGGAAAGATATGGACCTGTAAGAGAGGGTCCAGAGAAAAGCCACAAAAATGATCACAGGCATGGAACATCTCTCCTACAGAGAAAGGGCTGAGAGAGTTGGTGTTGCTCAGCCTGAAGAAGACTCAAATCTGGTGAGACATTATTGCAGCCTTTCAATTCTTAAAAGATCAGCCTTCAAAGGAAAGGACCTTCAGAGGATGACCGTTGAAGGTTCCTTCCCACACAAGCTATTCTATGATTCTACGAAAACTCTAGGAAAAGGAGCATTTACTCGTTTTGTTTTCCCCAAAAGAGTCTACTATGCTGCATTGCCCAGTTCAACAGCTCTGACAGTGCTGACGCTCTAAAGTCAGTGTCCAAAATTCTTTTCCCCCAGCCTACTTTCCTGTATCATCTTCTGTCTCTTTATTCATATCAGAACTGTAAAAAAATTTTAAGGAAAACTCATGTTCTGATTTCACATTTCTATGGCACAGTAAATTAATGTGGTTTTGGGGAAGTGTTCAAGTACTAAAAATGCAAACATGAATTATAATTTAGTGGTTGTTGTGGTTTAAGGTGTAAAACACGCAGTTTTCTCACTCACTCCCTCTTTCTTCCCACAGCCTCACGAAGATGGAGGCAAGGACAAGGGCCAGGATGGCGAAGAGAAGCTGGGCAGCCAGTTACAAGCCCATGTTCGTCCCGCCTGCTTCTGGATCCTGCCTGTATTACAAGCCATTCCAATAAAGTACAATGAAACAAAAACCTTAACCCAAAACCCATATCCAAAAAATGCTAAGATAATAAATAGCGGTGGTAAGTAAGGTGCAACAGGCTGAAACCGTGAACTCAAGAGAATCAAGGGCAACAACTTGGAGAGCCAATAAATCAGCATTGTGATGAGTGACTATTAATCCTGTTGTTACCTCAACCCTTCGTGCCCCACGTTGGGCCCCAAAAAAAACTGCTGTGGTTTAAGCCACTATAACTTACCCAGTTCGCTCACTCACTCCCCCCGCTTTCTTGCCCCACTTGCAGGGGGATGGGAAGGAGAATTGAAAGAATGCAACTCCCACAGGTTGAGATAAGAACAGTTTAGTAACTAAGGTATAACACAAACCACTACTGCTACCACCAATAGTAATAATGACAAGGGAAGTACAAGGGAAGAGAATATAACTGCTCACCACCTGATACCAAGCCTGACCCAGCCACGAACTCCACCCTTCCGGGTCTCCGGTCTCCGTTTTACATCATGGGCATGACGTGCTGTGGTATGGAATACCTCTTTGGTCAGTTTGGGTCAGGTGTCCTATCTCTGCTTCCTCCCAGCTTCCCCTCCTTCCTGGCAGAGCATGAGGCTCAGAAAGACCCCCACACCCAGCCATTTACAGCATCGTTTGAGAATTTTGAAGGGTTTAAATGGCCTTTAGATCCCCTTGAGACCTGCTTGCTGGCTGTGGCGGGGATTGCCATATTAGCGGCTGTACAGAGTGTGCTTTACCCATGACCATTTCGTCTGGTCCCGAGAGTTATGCAGAGTCAGGTTTGGGTCTTGTCTAGGGTTAGACAACGATATAGGAGGACCAAGAGATTTTCCCCGAGGCTGGATAGTCATGAATGGCAGAGTGTGTAGGATAGTATGGGCAAGTATATAGGCCAGTGGGCCTCTCCAGTGCTTTGGAACTTCACAACTGAACACATGCAAAATCAAGAAGAATTAGTAAAACGCTTAAAGGAGGTGTGTTGTCAGTCTGGTCACACCAGAGACAGACAAATCATGGCATCTTGCTGGGGTTTGGCCTATGCTTACAGAGCCCTGTTCAACACCATCCAGCACCTTCAAGAAGGAAGAAATGTCCCTGGATCTGAGGGTGGAGTAACGGACAATGCAGCTACTCCAGCTCCAAGCACAGCAGCTACACCACCCCCAAGGATGAGTACAGCAGCTACGCAAACTTCAACAGTAACAGACAACACAGCTACTCCACTCCCAAGCACAGCAGCTACACCACCCCCAGGGACAAGTATACGCACTACTCAAACTTCAACCATAATGGACAGTGGAGCTACTTCAGCTCCAAGCACAGCAGCTACACCACCCCCGGGACAAGTACAGCCGCTACCCAAACCACAGTGACAAGCGCAGCAGCTACCCAAACCACAGTGATAATCACTGCAGCTAAACCAGAGGACCAACTCGTACCAACAGCGGTTGCCCCTATATGCAAGAGGAAAAGCAAAAAAGAGGCAAGAAAGACAAAGCAAGATGAAGAAACAACGTATTCACCGCCTGGGAGAGCATCTGAGCCGGAGTCATCATCACATGATGAAGAAGAAGAGGTGACTTCCCGATCTCGGACCTCAACCGAGCTGTGCAAAAGACCACTTGTATAATTACTTATACATATTTTATGTTTTTATGCTTTATTGTCTGTTCTTTAATGAGCACATTAAATTTTCATTTATGGTTGCTAATTTAGAAAAAAAATCAGAGCAGCACAAGAGTTTTTGTCCATTTTTAGATGAAATTATTGAAAAACAACTGGAAAAAAACTACCATTGAAACAGTTCCTTCATCAAGGGAGTGTATTTTATTTATTTTCACTCAGTTATTTATTGCAATGTGTATGTGCAATATTCACTATGCCAGTATTTATGAGCATACTTTTTGCTATCAAATTATGTGTAGACATGTTGACTATAATATTGGTAATAATACTGAGTGAAAACCAAATTCCCTGTTGTAAAATCAGTTGATTTCTACCTTCCAAATGCTAACTTTTCCCACTGAGATGTTTTATGATGTATGGCAATATCACAGAATCATAGAACAGTTAGAGTTGGAAAGGATCTTCAGATCATCTAGTTCCAAACCCCCTGCCATGGGCAGGGACACCTCCCACTAAAACTTATCACCCAAGGCTCTGCCCAACCTGGCTTTGAACACCACCAGGGATGGAGCAGTCACAGCTTCCCTGGGAAACTCAATCCAGTGCCTCACCACCCTCACAGTAAACAATGCCTTCCTTATATCCAATCTAAACCTCCCCTGTTTTAGTTTGAACTCATTACCCCTTGTCCTCTCACTACGTCCCTAATGAAGAGTCAGTCCCTCCCCAGCTTCCCTACAGGCCCCCTTCAGATATTGGAAGGCTGCTAGGAGGTCTCCATGCAGCCCTCTCTTCTCCAGGTCGAACATCCCAAACTTTCTTATCCTGTCGTCATATGGGAGGTGCTTCATCCTCGTGGCCCTCCTCTGCACTTGTTCCAACAGTTCCATGTGCTCTTTATGTTGAGGACACCAGAACTGCACACAGTACTCCAAGTGAGGTCACGAGAGCAGAGTAGAGGGGCAGGATCACCTCCCCCAACCTGCTGGTCATGCTCCTTTTGATGCAGTCCAGGATATGGTTGGCTTTCTGGGCTGCAAGCACACACTGCCAGCTGAAGTCCTAGCTTTTATCATTGGTTTATTTGGGGTTTTGTTTGGTTGGTTTTAATTCAGGAGACAATCCAAGTTTATGTCATTTGGCTGCATCCCATTCAAAATTTTCAACTAAGTTTAGATTTCTGTTGAGACAGAGAGTACCTGTCATGTAAGCCTAAACATTCTAAAAACTTTAAGGGATCTAAGTTATCTCCATGGTTCAGCCCAGTAGGTTTTCAGACAGTTCATTTACTGCATAAAGTAATAGTTAACCAGACAGTTCCTAGGAGGTCTGCACTATTAGCCCATTTTTGTTACTGAATCCCCGATTCTTCCATGTAGGGGCCGTACGTGTTGGATCTACAACACACCTTGGACTATTCTCGGGCTCTGAGAGCATTCATTGTCCAAACTACCTCATCGTATTTCTCTGAATAACATTTAACCATATCTAAACTGCCTGTTGGAAATTAGCTGATTATAATCTCTTAGTAGCTTGGAATTTGTCTGAGGAAGGTTCTATGAATCCAAATCAAAAACAAAGTCTGAATTATAAGTCTGTAAGCTTACTGGGACTATTCTCTCTATGTAGAGACTTTCTAGTTTCAGTATCTGGAAATATTCCCTGACTTTATTTAGCATACTATTAGAAATATAGGCTGTTCTCCAGACAGTTCAAATTCACTTCAGAGGAAGCTGTTAATATAGCATTTCAACAAATATCTTGGCTGTGTTCTCTTTAATAGATTTTCAAGATATTATTAATGAAATTCCAAACACGAATGTCAAGTTTGTTGCAACTGCTTTGTCCAACATTCTGTGCAAACTGTGCATCAAATACAAACCTAATACACGGTTCCAATGGTAATATCTGACTAACTATAAAAGATCATTTATAGTACTATAATCTCCTGGATCTTACCACTTAAGATTCAATAACAATGGGATGCTTTCTTAGCCCAGATAATTGATATTCTATACTATCAAGATGCACAGTTCTATTCGATACAGAACAATTCTATTTATGAAAAAAGCACGTAGCTTTTCGAAAATATTAACTTTATGGTCTCATAAAGGCAGTATTATAAAGGATAGATGCAAACAAAAATTAAAGAATAAAAGAATACGTAGATGAAGTGAAAGCTATACTGTTAGGGTCTGATTGGAAAATACCCCAGTGAGGACCCTGTTTCAGTTCATGAACCCAAGAGTGAAATGAAGACACAAACAAGGTCAAGTACTGTAATTGGACAGTTTGCTTATTGCAAATTACAAAAAAGACAGTTATAAAAAAGGAAAATTTTTGTAATGAAGGGGATAGCAATAGGACATATTGGAAAAAAGGTAGAAAATCAAGCAAGAATTCTGGGTGCAGAGAGAGATAGTCATCACTGTGCATTCAGTGGTGTCTCAGAAATCCATTGTCAGCGTCGCTGGTGGTGGGAGTTCTTCATGGCTTGTAGTTGGCATCGGAGCAGTGTCCCCCAAGAGTCCATCAGAGATGGGTGTCTTCGTGGAGGTGTCCTTCTGGAGTCCCCTTGAAGGTACCCCATGAAGTGTATCTTATTGAGTTGTCCTCATGGTGATGTGTCTTGAAGGGTGTCCCTCAGGGTCCATTGTAGTAATCAGTAGAGAGTGTCCTCAAGGAGGTGTCCTCCTGGAGTCATCCTCATGACACTGGCTCCATACGCTTTGGTGATTACCTTTTCCCACTTTTTAATGAGTTGGGGGGAGTACCGCTGTTCTTTATGTCACATATTACATGTTCCTGGTGGACCAGTTTGCCTGGTGTTGCAGCCAGCTCTTCAACGGCATGTGTGTGTCTGCAGCAGTTCTTGGGATAATGGGTAGCAATTCCTCACACCAACTCTACAGGTAATGGACGGTGGAGTCCCAGTTCAGCTCCTCACTCTCTCCTCCCAGGCAACGGATGGAAGGGACGTATTTCAACTCCTCCCACCCATCTGAGACAATGGTCTGTAGAGTCCCATTTCAATTCTTCAGAGAAATCTTTGAGATAATGGACAGTGGAGTCTTGATTTCAGATAAGTCTTTCACATATACACATGGCTGATTTCTCATTTTCTAACTTTGAAGGATTTATTTTTAAAGCTAAGCACTTGAATAGAATTTCAGGGGTTAAAGTCATCACAGGTATATATGCGTGTACAAATATATACTTGTAGACACACTGCCTGATGTCACAGTTTCAGGTTAAAGTCCATTAGATTTTGATCAAGGGAAATTTGTGTATACTATGGTGAGCAATTGACTTACATTATCACATCCAAATACATACAAATTCTGATTTAATATATTTCTGCTGTATATAAAATTCTTAACATTAATTGTCAGGAACTAACAAATGAGGTTAGAAAATTGTAATTGGGCTAGTTAATGAACAGTGACAAATCGGGAAAATTGAACATGTTCATGCTATATGGATGAAATTGTTACCTGTTGTAGCTGCTAAAAGAGCCATTTGCAGAACATGCTAGTATGAAGCTTTTACCATTTGCCTCATATAAATTCTGAATCCACTGCATGATAGGAGCTCACATGGCTTTTACATTCATTCCCTTTATTTATAGACTTTTGTTAAGTTACCTGTGATGTTTGTTAAACTACCCATGACAAGGCATTAGGACACAGACTTTACTGACATAATGCATTTGTTCTTTAGGAAAAGGATAAACCTATCAACTGGGGAAAAAAAAAAATATTATGATTGCCCTAAAAACTGAGAAAGTTCATGTTTTCAGAAAACTGTCATTCCATATTGGTGTTAGCTTAAAAAAAGATCATTTTAATTAGTACTTGCAAAAGAAAGCACTTCATTTTGGGTTTTTTTTTGTGACCAGTTTTTGAGAATATATCCAAAATGTCTAATTTTACATTATATAGTAAGATCTTCAGAGGATACCTTGATAAGCTTTTGTCAAAAGCTCCTTGGAAGCAGAGCATTAAGTCAGGAATCATGTTTTAAAATACCTTTAAGAGCTTCAGTTGCAACTTCAAAATTGAAAGAATTATACTTAAGGCAGGAAAAGTTCTCATATGCCTTTGACTACTTTTCCATTTCAAATAACATATCTAATCACTTCTGGAAAAATTACATAAATTAGTGTCATCAGTGGAATCATACCAAACAATTCTGAATTTTACCATGAGTTGGAGCATTATTTTAGGATGTAAGTCTATTTCTGAATTATTGTGCTTTAGTTGCCTGAAATCAAGCTGTTTTATTTCGAAGGTGTATGAAAATATTTAATTTATAAACTTGCACTACATATTCAGAGTACTTAACACCAAACAGGCTTATGAAAAAAGTAATCAAAATCTTTAATTCATTCATACTATTTTTAGTGTCTAAAAACCTCACCTCCAAGAAAACAGGCATAGAATCCTGTGTTCATGAAATCCAAACTTTGAGATGTGAAAGAACGAATGAGCATGACATATTTTAGAAATACAGGGAAAAATGGTAAAAAAGTAAAGGTAAGGCAAAAAGCTTGTACGCATATAAAGTAGTATCTATTTTAATATATGATATGCAATATGATGTAATACTTTATGATTCATATATTTATAAATATATGTGAAACATAATATAAAAGATGCAGACAGTTACCAAAATGTTCAGACAATAGATTTTTATACACTTCACTTGTAGGGAATCTAAGCAAGCCAGAAAAAAGCTGTCATTGTGAAAGGGAGAGGAAAGGGAGTCTTGAGTGAAGAATTACAATACGGTGATAAAAATTTATTCATGAATCTCAAACACGAAAGAGTTGCATAGAGAAAATGAAGCCTAGGACAAGGTACTAAGCATAAACTGATATCAGAAAAATCAAAAAGCCAGTGCACAAATGAAATGTATTAAGGAAAGAAGATACACAAGCAACTTCCCTGTAAGCATGTTAATAGCAAGATGAAGACTATGAAATTTGCAGTAGTGAGAATAAAGATGAAGTAAAACACACCATACTAAATTGATGAACACAGACCAGGTGGTATTTATGATGAGAAAGACAAAAACTTAGGGACAAGCAAGAAAAAACTTTAAAAGTCCTCAGATAGACTGAAAATTTTCATTTGATTGATTGCTTTCATAGAAAGATACTTAGACCTTGGCTAATGAATCATAGAATCATGGACGCAACTAGGCTGGAAAAGACCTTTAAGACCATCAGATCCTACCACTACCCCAAGAATGCCAAGTCCATCACTAAAATCTGTCACTGAGGGCCTTGTCTACACATTTTTTGAACATTTCCGGGACTGGTGATTCAACAGCTTCCCTGGGCAGCCTGTTCCAGTGTCTGACCACCCTCTCTGTGAAGAAATTTTTCCTTACATCCAGTCTAAACCTTCCCTGGTGCAGCTTGAGGCTGTTGCTTCTTCTCCAGTAGTAGTTTAAAGGGAAAAGATACAAGCCATCTCCTCATTCCATTCTCCTTTCAGGCAGCTGTAGAAAGTGATAAGGTCCCCTCTGAGCCTTCTCTTCTTCGGAGTAAATAACTCCAGTTCCCCCAGCTGTTCTTGAAAGACTTCTCATCTGGATACCACCAGCTTTGTGACCCTTCTCTAGACCCATTCCAGCATGTCAATATCTCCCTTGCAGTGAGGAGCTCAGAACTGACCACAGTATTCGAGGTGCAGCCTGTCCTGGGTTCAGCAGTAGCAGTCATTTTTCTCCTTCCTAGTAGCTGGTGCAGTCCTGTGGTTTTGACTTTCAGCCTGGGAACTACATTGATAATACTGATGGTTTTAGTTGCTGTTCAGTAATGTTTACTCCCATCAAGGACTTTTAGTATCATGTTCTGCCAGTGAGGAGGGGCACAGGAAGCCAGGCGGAAGTAGAGACAGGACATCTAACCCAAACCAATCAAAGAGGTATTCCATACCACAGCATGTCATGCCCACTATATAAACTGGGGGCAGTTACCCAGAAGGGATAGATCACTGTTCAGGTAGAGCAGTGTATCAGTCGGCTGGTGGTGAGCAGTTGAGCGGTTGTGTTCTCTTCCCTTGTTATTTCCCTTATCATTATTATTATTGGTGGTAGCAGCAGTGATTTGAGTTATAGCTTAGTTACTGGACTGTTCTTATCTCAACCCATGGGAGTTACATTCTTTCGATTCTCCTCCCATCCCTCTGAGAGCAAGGGGAGGAATAAGAGGTGAGGGGAGTGAGCAAGTAGCTGTGTGGTTTTGAGTTACCAGCTGGGCTTAAAACACGACACAGTCTCACCAGTGCTGGGTACAGGAGGATGATCACTGCCCTGGCCCTGCAGGCTATGCTATTTTTGATACAGGCCAGGATGCCACTGGCATTCTTGTTCACCTGGGCACAAGCTGGCTCATATTCAGTGGCTGTCAATCAGAACTCCCAAGTGCTTTTCTGCCAGGCAGTTTTCCAGCCACTCTTCCCCAAGCCTGTAGTGTTGCATGGGGTTGTGATGCAAGTTCAGGACCCAGCACTTTGCCTTGTTGAACCATGTTTTGCTATAGCCCATATATCCAACCTGTCTAAAGCCCTTTATCTCTTGAGAACTTAGGGAAAATATGGTGAGATTTTGAAAGACTGGGAAAAGCTCTTGTTCCTTAATTTTATAAAATCTGAAAGGAGGAATCAGTGCATATAGGTATACCTCACAGGATCACAGAATCACAAAATTGTTAGTGTTGGAAGGGACCTCTGGAGATCATCTAGTCCAACCTTCCCGCCAGGGCAAGGCCACCTAAAGTAGATTACACAGGAACACATCCAGGTGGGTTTTGAATGTCTTTGGAGAGGGAGACACCAGAACCTCTCCTGGCAGCCTGTTCCAGTCCTCTGCCACCCTCAGTATAACAAAGTTTTTCCTCATGTTGAGGAGAAACTTGTATTTTAGTTTGGCCATTTCTCCTTATCACTGGACACCACTGAAAAGAGTCTGGCACCATTCTCCTTGCAACCACCCCCACTGAGATACTCATATACATTAGTGAGATTCCCTCTCAGTCTTCTCTTTAGACTAAACAGGCCCAGTTCCCACAAAGTCTCCTCATAAGAGAGATTCTCTAGGTCCCTGATTATCCTTGTGGCCCTTCACTGGACCCTCTTCAGTATCTCTTTGTCTTTCTTGTGCTGAGGAGCCCAGAATTGGACACAGTACTCCAGATGTAGCCTCACTAGGGTCGAGTAGAGGGGAAGGATTCTCTCCCTAGACCTGCTGGCCACGGTCCTCCTGATGGATCCCAGGTTACTATTGGCCTTATTGGCTGCAAGGACACACTGTCAGCTCATAATCAATTTAACATGCACCAGACCTCCTAGGTCCTTCTCAGGTGAACTGCTCTCTAGTAGGTCAGCCCCCAATCTGCACTGGTACCTGGGGTTCTTCCTCCCCAGGTTCAGTAATCTGCATTTGCACTTGATAAAACTGGTTAATACCAGCTAATACACGGTTATTATCAGTGCCTGGAAAAATACTGGAACAAGTAATCAAGCCCAGTATATAAACTGGGGGCAGTCACCCAGAAAGGGTGAGATCACTGCTCAGGTTAGGCTGGGTATCAGTCAGAGGGTGGTGAGCGGTTGTATTCTCTTCCCTTGTTATTTCCCTTATCATTATTATTATTGGTGGTAGCAATAGTGGTTTCTGTTATACCTTAGTTACTGAACTGTTCTTATCTCAGCCCGTGGGAGTTGCATTCTTTTGATTCTCCTCCCCATCCCTCTGGGAGCTGGGAGAGGAAGTGGGGGGGAGCGAGTGGGTGACTGCGTGACTCTGAGTTATTGGGTGGGCTTAAACCAGGAGAAATATCTTGGTCACTTAAGAAGCTGATGACATTGCTTATCAAAAGATGCATCTGCTAGTGACTGCTTGCTTTCTCTGTCCTCTATAATTTTATGCTTGATATTTTTTACTTTTTAACTTATTGTGCTGTTTCTTTAATACTATTTATTGTATTTTATCTGCTCTATGACACACTGCATTAGAGATCAAAAGGTATATTCTGCTTCATGCAATTTTATGTATGGTATCTATTCATGTCTATATAATCAGGATCTTCCAAATTTTACTTGATTATGTGATCTGTAATTGATTTTTTTCCATGCTATTACATGCATTTCTTAATATACTGTGTCATACAGATATTTTAAAGTGTGGATCAATACAAGAGTTTTTTGTTCTGTATTTGTATAGTACCTGGATCAACAACTGGCTCCTGAATCATGATGTAAGGTAATAAATATTATTAAAATTATTAATAATATATTAACAATAAGCAATATATTGAAATTCTAGTGAACCTACAATCATATCATTACAGATAGATTATTAATAAAATGCCTATGCATGAAAAAATGCCTGAATAGATTAAAAAAATCAGCTCATTTTTTAATTTATCGTTTTTCAATTTATCATTTTTCAGCTAATAGAAGAGAATATTCAGAAGGGCCTTTGAATATCATAGAACCATAGAATCAGCTAGGTTAGAAAAGACCTTTGAGGTAATGAAGTCCAACCATTACTCCAGGACTGTAAATTTTTACACTAAACCATGTCAAATATAGTTTTTTCTACCACAAGGAACTTAAAAGAAACAAATTGTACAATCTATAATTTACACCTCTGCAACAAAACTGAGCAGGTCTCGTTAATACGAATAATTTGTAGTATTTATAGTATTAGCATATTACTGTCGTTGTTTAAGCCAAGATGTAAATCAGCCACACAGTTTGCTCACTCACTCCCCCGCCCTTTTCTCGCCCCCAGACTCCTGGGGGCATGGGGAGGAGAATCGAAAGAATATAACTCCTATGGATTGCGATAAGAAAAGTTCAGTAACTAAGGTATAACACAAACCACTACTGCTACCACCAATAATAATAATGACAAGGGAAAAAACGAGGGAAGAGAATACAACCGCTCACCACCCTCTGACCGATACCCAGCCCAACTTGAGCAATGATCTAGCCTTTCTGGGGGACTGCTCCCAGTTTATATACTGGGCATGATGTGCTGTGGTATGGAATACCTCTTTGGTTAGTTTGGGTTAGGTGCGCTGTCTCTGCTTCCTCCAGGCTTTCCCTCCTCCCTGGCAGAGCATAAGACTCAGAAAGTCCTTGGTCAGACTAAACATTTGAGCAGTAACTAAAAATATCGGTGTTATCAGTGCTGTTCCCAAGCCAAAAAGTCAAAACCACAGCACTGCACCAACTACTGAGGAGAAAAATGACTGCTACTGCTGAACCCAGGAATAATACCCGAGAAACATACTTATAATGGAGCTATTTCCAGTTCCACCAGTCTGTTTACTAATTTTAAAATCATATGAGCAGGAAGTCTCACAGATCAGATTTTATTTGGAATTTTTCCTACATTAATATTACAAGGATCCCCTTTCCTAGCACCTTTTTATTTTTTTTAGTGATTTAATAAATTTTATGCCACATCCCACAACTAATAATACTTTGTAGATCGCTGCTCATTTTGTAAAACAAATTGTTAAACTGGTTTTATCTGTCTGGTGCTGAAAGAAGCACACACACACACACACACAGAGTCCACGCTGAAGATCTTTAAGAAGTGTAAAAACTCTCTGTCTGATTATACTACTGGGAATTTTTGTCTCTTTCATTTGCACTTGGGGAGATAACTAGTTTCCATAAAGAAATTAATACTTCCCACTCCACAGATTTTGCCATCCTGAAACAGATCTGTGTGAAGTAAAGTCTACTTGGAGAAATTAAGGCATAATTTACCTTTGCCTTGGACTTTTAACAAATTCAGCATTGATGAGAGAGAAAAGTATTTGTAATCACACATATGTAACATACACATATAATCATATATGCATGCAAGTCTGCATGTAAAATATACCTAGTATGTACTTGGTGTGCATAGGTTCATACATATATAAATTACAATAAATTGGTCTTAAAATTTGCAAATCATGCATTCACTGTGACTTTCTATATAGGCTATTACAAGTACTGCTATACTGAAGCCTAAGGAGAAGGTTCATCTATATTTTCCCTTTTGTCAGTTTTTAATAGATCTAATTGTCTAATTATCTGCTCCAGTGCAATGGTGGAGTGTTGTAACATTTCTCCTCTCCCCCAGGGAATGTGCACAGTCTCCAGGGAGCTGCCATCTGCTTCCATTTAGAATACTGGTGAAACACTCATTTAAGTGCTGAGGGTTGCCAACTTCATCTGTCACTAAGCTTCATTCAGCAAGGGTTGACCATTTTATTAATATGATTCCTGTTACATGTTATAAAGAACATCCTATAAAGAACCCATGCCGGGTTGGACAGAACCTTGGGTGGCACTGTTTAGTGGGAGGTGTCCTTGCCCATGGCAGGGGGATGGAACTAGATGATCTTAAGGTCCTTTCCAACCCTAACTATTCTATTATTCTATGATTCTATAAAGTCAAACCAAGCCACCACCCCCTGGAAAGTAAGCATTTCTGGTCCATATACAAAGTGTAGTTCAACTCCATTCAGTAGTCCACCTCAATTACTCTTGTAAAATGTAAAGGAACTTGAGAGCTCTAACAGCCCATATAATTATAATTGATGGTTGTTACATGGTGCAACTGAAACCAGTGCTAGTGTAACCTGCTTATACTTCTCCCAAGATATTTAACTTCCATTATCTTGGTCTGGGAAACTTGCAGGCATGGAACTGTGGTACCCATAATATATTTTCTAAAAGACTAACAGTAAAAATAATGAGAAATTTTTTTCCATGCAGTCAGTTAATCTTAATAAGGTATTGGTGGAAATTCTTCCCCTGTTCTCCACAGTGGGGTTAGAGATTTGTCAAATATCAGTATACCATTCAGCATTCTTGTAACAAAGAGACATAAAAGTGGGCAACATTTAGAGAAAAATTAAGCAATCATTGACTGATTAGGTAGTTCAAGTAAATAAAAGTTTGTCTGAATTAACATAATATTTATAAGCTAGAGATCTGTAAAGTCAGTCTCTGACTTTTTAGTCATGGTTTTAGGCCATGTAAGCAGTTTCCCAACATAAATTTTGACTGCCAGCTTCCCCTCTCATTTTTAATTCATCGAAGCAGTTATAACCCTGACATTTGCAGCTCACAGGTATGCTTTCTCATCCAATGTTAGGACAGAACCCCAAACTTTGTCTTTTTCAAGACACAACTTCTGCAGGACCCTTTCTACATGGCTGAAACATCTACCCGTAGCCTCTACAGAGCAACTGAAGCAAATTTGAGAAGTGCCATGCTACTTTGCTTAGCTAGGGATATGCTTATGAAGTAAGCTGGAAAATGTAGTGGGAAACATTTTCTTGATTTTATGTAAGTTTAGATACCAAGGTAGTGGGCATAATAGACCTTAAATTTACAAAAAGTTGACCATCCTGCTATATTATGTGTTCTTTCACACAGTTTCCCTAAAAGTGAAAATAAAAATTGTTACAAGAAAGCAAATTCATTGCCTAGAGGTCACAGTTTTATACTACCTTACAATATGAATTCCAAGCCAGTAGATAACTTTCATTTTAGTTTTTCCAAAACTTATGTGGAAATGATCAGTTGTTTAATCATGTTACTACAGCACCAGACTCCTCTAATATGAGGACGCAATTTTAGGCTGTTATTTTTTTTCTCCAGAAGACACATTAATGTCATTATTGAAACCATACAGTCTATATCTTTATTATACCACAGTGTGTCTCTCTTTACTAAGATTAAAAAACCCTGTAAAATAATGGCTAATTGTAATGACTCTGAAACTGGTATTCTACTGCTGTTATGTGGTGTTCACATAATGGAACTTAACTAGTGATTATAAGAAATCTGGTTTTAAACTTACATTCAGAGACAGTAAAAAATCCTCAACAAAACAAATTACCACCACGAAGCAGGAGCTGATGTGATTCCATAAGGACTGTCATGTTGTCTTCTTGCAAATCACAATCAAAACTTTTTGCATAGTTAAAGACCATTGGTATAGAAAGATGGGGAAGGTATGGCAAAAAACCCAAAACAACCAACCCACAGTTAATTAAAATTTGTTACAAATTAAAAGAAACCTCATCCAAATGCTCTGATACCAAATTGCGTTGTTAACAATTACATCCTCTTCTCATACTTTACTCCCAAAGCAGCTGAACTAAAGCTATCAACATACAAAACAAGTTTAATTTAATTTTTATTTTAAACCGATATTTATACAGTTTTCCAGGCTGAAGTTTTGGGGGGGTTATTTTTTTTTTCTTTTTCTAGGTGTTGTATTTCATAGCTGCAAATCAACATACTCAAAGAAGGAAGAGTATAAGTCTTTGTCCTAACCTGAAGTAAAACCTAAATTACACTCAGACAAATCTGTAGACATTCCCATCCATGGCTTCTTTTTCACATCCTGATTTCCCTTTAGATCCCAATTCCCCCCAGTCTGATCATCTCTTGTTTGCACATATTCTAACAATTACTTATAATGTTCACTTTCTGTTCTCACTTCTGTCTTCTAGTTTACAGGCATGGGTTTACCACAGCAGCAAGAGGGCTGTGCAGCTCCCTCCACCACCACTGCATCTACTTTAGAGCTATACAGATTAGCATACTTTATGAGATTAGCTGCAATAATTCAAACTTTTCAATTTTTACAAGATTATGCCTTATTTACCATCAAAATATTGTTCATTGTAGTAGATTTTTCTTCAAAACCTAGTAAATGTTCAGAAGCTGCATATTTGATTTTACTCTCAGAGTATTTTGATGGGGAAAATATGCATTTTGGTATTTTTTCATTATTGATACTTTCTGTTGCACTCATTCTCTTTACATTGTGTACTTTTTATGAAAGAAACATGGTTTCAAAAGCTGTATTAGTACATTAATAAAGTATTCTTGCTATCACTGCCAAAACCAAAAGCACTGTGGTCTCCTAACCATAACATTCTAAAGACACCTTCCAGTTTGACCTAGAAATCCTCAATGTTTGTACGTCTACATTGTCAACTATTTCCCCAGTCTTGCAGGGACTTACTACCTGACTTCCATCTAAGCCAGTTAGGCTCCAAGGTTCTTGAGCAGCACTCAAGAACCTTCAGAACTCATGTTCAAAAGTCTCTCATGAAATTATGTAGGAAATTATGTATGAAATTATGTATGATACTTAGACAAGATCAGATCTTTGCAGAGTGAAACTTGTCATCTTTGTTTTGAATTCACAGTCACTATGATGGCAGATACTTTTGTTCTTTATCTGTAAGAGTAAATGGATAGAATTTTAGACATAGCTCTGAGGTCAGGGTCAAGCCACTTACCTTCCCAAACAGGTTCCTTTACCAAATCAAAAAAATCATTCTCTATCACTTTTGGAATCCATGAATAATTATGTCTTTCTAAACAATGTCAGAGCTTAAATGGGACAGGTTGAGAGCTTCTTCTTTTCCCCTCCACTCTTTCCAGTCTACTCTTTGCTATGCCCTGATGTTTAAAAAAACTCTCCTGGGAGTTAAGAAATGTGGCTTGCATCCAAATATCCTATTCATGGGGGGAAGTATGCTAACTGCGGAGAGTTCCAAGTTTCTCAAAGGGTCTAGCGTCACCTTATGGCAGTGTACCCAAGGTGGTAACCGTTACCACAAGGTGGGAATTGAGACAATTTTAGTGAGTTTATAGCTGAGTGCACAAGTCCTATGTGTAATTAACATCAGCTGCAAACTTGGCAACACCACTCATTTCATGAATCATTCTGGTGCTGTTATTTCTTGATGCATCCCTCACTTTAACTCTTTATGTTACAAATCCGTGCCATGTTTTTCCCTCAGTCTGAAGTTCTATTACCACCAGTTTGTTTTTAAGAGGTTAAAAGAATTGGTTAGTTAACTGAAATTAAATAAGCATTCTTGAAATGCTTTCTTTAGTAACTGCACATTTTTCCTTATCTTCTATAGGTCTCGTTTGGTAATTTGCATATTTATCTTTCTGACATACTTTTTTAGAACTGCCATATAGTCAGTACTCATGTGTAATCTTGCTACTCAATGTTTCATTTCACCATACTGGTCCAGAACATACACATCTGAGTGTGTGCTTTTTCAGATGCTAGGTGTCAAAGGCCTATTCATATGGAATCAAGACTTTTTTATGACAAATTTGCCCGTTTTTCTTTTTGTGGTGAGATCTGATGCCATGCATGGTCTGTGTCAGATTAGGGTAACAGTTGCCAGTTTGCTCACTGAGTTCAAACAAGATAAGCAGCAATCAAGATTCTAATAAATCATTAAAGAGTTTATGTCTTCCATAAGGGTACTGTACTTTAATAACAGCAGTTCACAGTCATGACATGTAGACTTTTCACAGACTTTAATGGTTCTCTAAATAGTGGCATTTGGAGAGTAAAACATCATAGATGAGATTTATTTGACTTTTTTTTTTTTCCATTTGAAAGAAGAAATTTGGCTTATGTAGCTGTTAAAAATTATGTAAAGGCTTCTTTTTAAGAAACGGTTTCTCATTAAGGTATAAGAAAAATGATAACTTGTATTCTTCAAAGTCTGAATTTTGAGGCCCACATGTTTGCCATTGAACCTTCAAAAAAGGGTGCAGTAATTTAGGAAAAAAAAACAACACTGCAAGAAAAGAAATCAGCATTTTGCACTTTACATGTATACTTTAGTTCAAATACCTATTGAAATTTGATACTGAATCAAATTTTATATGAATCAATCTTGTGCTGTCCTATGGCATGCCTTTCAGAAAGGATTTTAGTTTTTCACCACTTCTTTCAGGTTTTATCAGGAAGTTATCATCTACTATGTAACAAAGATGACTCTTTATTTGGTTTTCTAAAGCCATAAAATTGCAGACTCATTTATCAATATGACTTACTTTTCTGTTAACCTACAGTTCTAGTGTTTTCATCCTGTGAAAATAATTAGCTGCTCAGGATGTACAGAGAACTGCAATGTTTGGAAGCTGACTTTATTTTAAAAACAATGTGAAAATCATACAGAATTATAGAATCATAGAATAGCTAGGATTGCAAAGGACATTAGAATCATCTAGTTCTAACACCCCTGCCATAGGCAGGGACACCTCACACTAAATCACATCACCCAAGGCTCTGTCCAAGCTGGCCATGAACACTGCCAGCCATGGAGCATTCACAACTCCCCTGGGCAACCCATTCCAGTGCCTCACCAGCCTCACAGTAAAGAACTTCTTCCTTATATCCAATCTAAACTTCCTCTGTTTAAGCTTGAACCCACCACTCCTTGTCCTATCACTACAGTCCCTAATGAGGAGTCCCTTCCCAGCATCCCTATAGGCCCCCTTCGGATACTGGAAGGCTGCTATGAGGTCTCCACGCAGCCTTCTCTTCTCCAGGCTGAACAGCCTCAACTTTCTCAGCCTGTCTTCATATGGAAGGTGCTCCAGGCCCCTGATCATCCTCATGGCCTTCCTCTGGACTTGTTCCAACAGTTCCATGTCTTCTTTATGTTGAGGACACCAGAACTGCACACAGTACTCCAAGTGAGGCCTCATTCTGCTCTCACAAGAGCAGAGTAGAGGGGCAGGATCACCTCCCACGACCGTCTAGTCATGCTCCTTTTGGTGCAGCCCAGGATACAGTTGGCTTTCTGGGCTGTGAGTGCACACTGCTGTCTCATGCTCAGTTTCTCATCAACCAACACCCCCAAGTCCTTCTTTGCAGGACTGCTCTAAATCTCTTCTCTGCCCAGCCTGCAGCAGTGCCTGGGATTGCTCCAACCCAGGTGTAGGACCTTGCACTTGTCGTGGTTAATCTTCATCAGGTTGGCATCAGCCCACCTCACAAGCATGTCAAGGTCCCTCTGGATGGCATTCCTTCCCTCCAGC